>JAUIRK010000838.1:0-71240 GCA_030549495.1 Nectonema munidae
CAGAGTTGTCGGAAAGGTTTCGTCCTTTATAATCTATCGAATTTGCGGTCCAACAAAGACACCAGCCTTGATCTTGGCCTCCGACAAGGTGTTGCCAAACTTTTCCTTGAGGTATAAAAACCCACGGCCATTCAGATCCATTGCCCGCACAAAACTTTTCATCAAGCCGAACTTTATGTGGAGTGATGGAAGGAAAACCTTGGCTGGGTCGAAAAAGGCGACATGCTTCACGTTGTCGACCAGGTACATGCTCCAGGTACTTAATGTGACCTTTATTCTTCTTGTTGAAGCAGGCGATGCTTGTGCAGCAGAAATAACAATCATGATGATGATTCTGCGACTCACGCCATATCATGGGCACCACAAATGGCATGCTCGCGCGCTTGCCCACCAACCACTGAGTCAAGGTTGTGTGACAGCTTGTGCAGCAGATGTGTGGTGCCCAACTCTGTTCTTGGTCCCCCATCTTACACCCGAAATAGTGAAAGTAGGCGGCCTTCATTTTCACTGCTGTAGATATACTTCGCTGTTGATCTTTTTTGGTATACCGACCACAGACATAACAGAAGTTGTCAGGATGATGGGTCCAGAAACGCCTACTTTTTTTTGTATTTACAATTTTACAATAAATCTACCTACCTACCTAGGAGCATCAATGGTTGTTAGGGTGTACCTCTCAACTTAACAGTTGAAGGTCAGGGGTTCGATCCCCAAACCATCTTCTTAAGCATAATGAGAGCATATAGCTTAACTATATATATAGATAATATTTTTAACACTTTTTATCAATTATTATTTAAAAATTTATTATTCTTTTTTAATATCTCAGATTAAATACCTCATTTATTTTATTTTTTCTTTATTAAACCTTTTAGTTTATTCAATTTACTTTGTTCTTGAAAAGTATTTAATATACTAGTTTTATTTATTTATATTCAAAGCTTAATTTTATTTTTATTTATGTCTGCCTTAGTTATTAGTTATTACTTTTTTAGTCTTTCCAAAGTTTACTGTAAGTTCATAACAACCTATATTCTTTTCAAAGCATTTTTTACAGTCATTATGTCCCAAAACACATCAAAGAAAAAGTGCAGACAGTATTCTGTTGAAAATTTGAAATTTGGATTTATTACTGCTCCTCATAATGATCAAAAGCCAATGTGTGTATTTGTGAGAAAGAACTCTCTAACTAGGCTATGAAGCCATCAAGAATAGCTGAACACCTAAAAAAAAAAGCATCCTTATAAAGTGAATCAAAATCTGTTGTATTTTCATGCTTTAAGAAACAAATTATGGCAAAGAAATCCATCATCTCCCTTATGACAAAACAAAACAAAAAGCTGACGATGTTCAGATGCAGGAATCTGTTCTTACAAAATTGATAAATCAGGCGAGCCGCATTCAATTGGAGAGCAGCTTCCAAATAAATTACAGCTGGAAACAAAATTGCTCCAAACAAGCGAAGATTGTTTCTTGAATCTTTAGGTAGGCAGTTTGCTAAGGATCACATAGAACGGGAAGACGTCCTTCCCAGACAAAAAGTTTATGTGAAAAAACTCTAAAACGTTTGTTCCTCTCCTTCGCCAAATCAAGAGAAACGTCATGTGAAGCGAAAAAGAGGCAGATGTTACATCTGTGAAAAATCCGAAAACAAATGTGAGTCTACATGTGTTTTATGTCATAAATACATATATAAAAAACATTACAGCAAAACAGGTAAAAACTGTTATCTTTTTTTATCTGCAATAAAGTTCTTTTACTTTTAAAATCAAATCCACAAAATTTTTGCAAATGATATCTAGTCTAGTATAAAATGGTCCATTTGGACCTATAGGGGCTAAGTGTAATTCTAAATGAAGGGGTAACAAGCTTTCTAAATAAAAAGATACTTCTAAATTTGTTTTTTCCTCAACTGAAATGTCTGAAAAGTATACCTGCAAATATTTGGGTGTGTTTGAAGAAGATGGTAAAAGCCCGCATATGCAGTGCCCTGCCTATTTGAAAAAATTATTGGACCTGTCATACTCGTTATTATTTGGCATATATGCGTTAAAATAAATTATACACTTATTTATCGAAGTTAAACTGAGTGAAAAGTTTTAGAGATATTAAATTATCAAATGTTTAGAAAAAAAGTTTTGGCTTAGAAAAAAACAAACTCAAAAAGAAAATTTCATTTAAATTTAATATGGAAACCTCAAAGAACTATGACTTCATTGGTTCAGGGTGCGAAGTAGAAAATTTTCACTGCTCTGCTGTGTGAAGTCACCCCTCACATAAACGTTGTAGGAAACGTCCCATGAGGTCTACTTCTACAAAAAATATCAGTGCTTGTATGCATGTCTAAAGCTACATGCTACTACACTGCCTATATTTTGAGATGGATACCATACGTTCTATATATCAAAAAAGTGTCAGAGAGAATTCTTATCAATATGAGTCATGACAAGCACTGAAACTACAAGAGTTAGGCTATATTATTGAATCGATAGAAAGAATTACAATTTACAATGCAACAATTTTAATCTTTATTTTAGCATAAAAAAATGGAATTGAAAATTCTTCGAAATTCACTTTGTTGAAAGAAAGTAGGTGGGTGTGAAGACAAGGCACACATAGTGACGGATCCTAGGGGGGCTCATGGGCCTAGGCCCCATCTATGAAAAATGGCTTCGAAAATTACCCTTACTAATGTATACCCTTACATGTATAAAAAATAAATTTTTGCAATTTATTCATGGCAAAATAATGTTATAAATATGAAAACATAGGTAATTAGTGATTCTAAAAGACATAATAGAGCTGTCGTATTCTCTGAAGACTTTTAGCAAAATTGCAAAAAAATAATAGATTTCTGCCGCCCCCCCCCCTATAAGAAATTTCTGGATCCGCCACTGCACACACATCTCTCTTTCGATCCTGGCTGATTGCAGATCGATGATTTTTTAACCAAGTGTGTACGTATTTTGTAAAATCTACCCGTGAAATAGGGGGTCCATTGATATTCAGAAAAAGAACAGCATCAAATGCGTGTACACTCATCTGATTACGTTCTGATGTACAGATGTCATTCATCGAACTAAACCCACGTTCGCATTCAGCCATGGAAACAGGGAATATATTAATAACTTGTAAAAAGTTTTCATAGTCAGTTGATAAATATCCACGTTTGAAATCTCGAAAGGCAGATACAGTGGACATCACATCTTGTTTGAAAAATCGAGCCACATCCATCCCTTCCGTGTCTCCATAAGTTACCAATTCTTCTTACTTTTTCGACCAATTTCTGGGATCCAAGTGTACACAGTCATTCAACAACTTCGAGTCAAAGTTAAATTCAAAAACATCGAAGTTATTTATTGATACAAAGTAATGATCATTACAATTCTTAATCTCCGAAATTATGGTCTACAAGATAACCATTGTGTCATATCTAAAAATAGTTATAAAATTATAGCATTTGAATTAAAAAGAATTTCATTTCTGCATCATTTAGTAACCGATACCGGCATAAGCTCCTTCACCACGTCAAGGCGATGCAGTTTGAAGGAGATAAGACATGCAACGGAATTTTTATAAGAGTGTATAAAAAAAATTATAGAAATAGGTTAAATTAAAATTGTGAAATAAGAAAGTTTGTCCAATTTATTTTATCATCATTTTTCACATTTTTTAAAAAATCTAAATTTGGAGAAAAAAGGATGCAAATAGCGAATACACTGGAAATTTTTTTTAGAATAATAATTCATCATTTGATTTTCCAGAAATAAATAGTTAATGTAGCACATAGAAGGGAAAATGTTAGATTGATTTTAACCCTGAGCACATTTCAAAATAATATAGAATATAGATCAAACTACATTACCTTAACCAATTTATGCCCAGGACGAGGAGAGGATTTTCGAAATTCATATTAATTACAATGAAAAAAAATATCGTCTGCATTTATTAAAGAAAAATTAGGCATACATGGATTAACTACTACAAGATAAGGAAACTGTTTATTTAATTCATTTTCAATATTCTTCCATGATAATAGAAAATATAGGAACTCAGGATATCTTTAGGATAAAATATTTCAAAGTGTAAAAAAGTTTAATTCAAAAACATCGAGGTTATTATTGATACAAAGTAATAATTAATAATTACAATTCAAGAGTTATAATCTTAATCTTTGAAATTATGGTCTACAGGATAATCATTGTGTCATATCAGGGGCGCACATCCGGGGACGAAGGGGTCCAATGTGTTTTCAGGGGGAGGGGGCGAAAATGGCCTTCGCCCCTACTCAAATAATTTCTACAAGTAACAGTTACTTTTAAAAGCTTGTATATAAAAAATTTATGATGATCGCATTATAGGATGTAATGATCATTGGACATGACAATACATGATGTTAGATGAGATGAAGAGAATGAAGGATCGAATTTAGACTAATTATTAAATTGAAATATTAAAATTTCACATAAGATAATAACAAAACGAAAAGATAGAAATAATTATCTTACAGAATTGAAAGGTAAAAAGATGATCTAAAAAAATATAAATATTTCACGTGTGAAGATAATAACAAAAAGAAAATAATTATCTTACAGAATTATAAAAGTTAAAAAACTGTTGTAAAAAAATATTAATATTTCACATGTGTGAAGATAATAACAAAACGAAAAGATAGAAAAAAGTTTCATATAAAAATTGAAAGTTAAAAATGCCATATAACTATAAGATAAAAATAAAATATTAGAGCATAGTTTATTTTAAGTTAAATAGGCTTTAAAATTCTTAATACGAAAGCAAAAAACTTGTAAAGATTGTTTAGAGAACTTACGAGTAGCAAAAATGAAATGAAATTTGAAAATCAAAGAAATAAGATAATTACGAAAATATCCATTTTTAAAAAACCGATAAAATGGCTGTTGATTACCATAAAAATGGCTACCCGAAAAATTTCGCAATTTTGAGTGATCATAATATAAAATCTATTGGTTAGATTCTTATGTAACTTTACAAAATTATATATTTTATCATGTTTTATTGGTATTTAAAATTTCAAGTCAATTCATTGATTATTTTTTAGAGTTATTAAAGTTTTTCTTGTAAGCTTTTCTGACAGCTCATTTTGGCAGGACCGTTTAAATTTTAGTTGAATTGTCCAGTTTGTATAAAAATAATGAAAATTCTTTAAATTAAATAAATATTAGTTTTAGAGTATTATTGAAACTATAAGATAAAAAGAATGTTTTTATAAAGATGTTTTCTTGAGGTCGGCACTAAATATTGAGGTTGGCATAAATTAGTCACGCCCCTTTTCTTGTGAAGTTTTAACTACTTTTCAAAATATTTAACCTGAAAACTTTTTATCATAGAAAATAGCTTGCTTGCCATTTCATATCACAATAATATTAAAAAAAAATTTTATTCAAATATTATCTTACTTTTAATAGTTTACCTTGTATTTTATGTTCAATATATGATACATATCTGAGGCATCAAATATTATTATCTTATATTTTCAACGGACAATTTGGTAAAACTAATGAGTTATTCATCTTTTTTTCTATCGAAATGTCAGAGTGCCACGTCTAGTCTAATCGAAATATTGTTCTCAAATAATTTTGGACTTACCCTAAATGAAGTTGATAAACTATATATGTGTGTGAACATGTCTCTCCTTAGAAATCTGTTTAAGTATATCTCAATAACTAAAATTATACATAAAATAAAGGATTGTAATGAAATGTAGGTTTAGTTTTAAGTCATTTCAGTCTTTGTCATTTCATAGATGTAAATAATTAAATTAAAATCTAATTTGCGTTAGGTCAATAGCATATTTGATAAATATTTCAAATTACATGCTAAAGTAGTATTTAGAATGTTAAAGAAAGTCTCAAAATAAAAAATTTGAGGCAAACATGAAATTACGTCAAAATAACTAAATTAAGTACGCTGATTTCATTTCTGGTATTTGTTTTGGCTGATCTCATCAGGTTCCAGAGATATAACCCCAAACATACATATATTTTTTGCTATAAGTTAGCTGGAGAATTTTAATTAGTAAGCGTTATGAAGTAGTTGTTTTATTTGACACAGCTTGTAAAATGCAAGGATTTCGAAAGCTGGCATGAGGCTTTTACAAATTTAAGATGATTAATCACAGTTTTTGTGAATTTGTTTTTTTAGCATTGGGAGCCTTGGGGATCGAACCCCTGACCTTCAACTGTTAAGCTGAGAGGTACACCCTAACAACCATGAGGCTCTCGTTATGAAGTAAGTAAAGTGAAAAAAATATTTTTTTATTTAAAATTTTGTATTTTTTATGATTTCGACTATACAATAACTCCTTTATTGAAAGTAGCTTACTTTAGTTATTTTGGTCGTAGAATAGAAAACCAAGATAAACCTTGGGTTTCACACGTTTCTTGCAAATCATGTTACAACGCCCTGACTGCCTGATTTAATGGTAGAAAGTCATCTTTCAAGTTTGCCGTTCCAATAATCTTGAGAGTTCCGACAAGCCTTGTGAATGATTGTTATTTCTGCCTAACTAAAATCAAAGGTTTCAAACATGCATCCAGAAAAAAAATTATGTATTCGAATCTTCCGTCAGCTATCAGACCTTTTTATCATTCTGATGATTACCCAGTACCTGAACCACCCCAAAAAAAAGGACATATTCTTATCGGGGGAGGAGGCGAGTTCTGGAGAATCAAACTTTTCCAGAATAAGCACTTCACCCAATATCAATGAAGTAGACTATGAAAGATTTTGGCGTGCAAAAACCGTTTATGTTATTGTTACAACGTTCCAGAATTATACAACTGCTTAGGCTTTCAACATGAGCCATCAGAATGGAGACTCTTTATAGATTCTTCCAAAAAGAGTCTAAAGGCTCTTTTACTCCATAACGACAACAAATATCCAAGTGTCTCGGTTGCTTACTCAACTCACCTGAAGGAGTCTTATGACAATATGAAGCTCCTTCTTGAAGCAGTTGGATACTCAAAATATCAATGGAGCTTATGTGGCGATTTCAAAGTCATAGGCTCCTAATGGGAATGCAAGCTGGCTTCACCAAGTATTGTTGCTATCTCTGTCTCTGGGACAGTAGAGCAGTTTCTGAACATTACAAAAAAAGATTGGGGTGAGAGAAGTTCATGTGATCCAGGCCAACACCGTATTAAGGCAACTCCACTGGTCAATATGAATAAGGCACTCTTACCTCCTTTACACATCAAGTTGGGGTTGATGAAAAATTTTGTGGAACCCCTTGATAAAAGTAGTTCTGCTTTCCGACATTTAACTCACTTATTTACAAATTTGAGTTCCACAAAATTGAAGGAGGGCATTTTGTTGGCCCCAAATTCAAGAAGTGATGAGGGACAATTGTTTTAACGACCTTTTGGGGAAAAAAGAACTGAGAGCTTTAAATGCTTTTAAATCAGTGTGTGACGGTTTTTTTGGGAAATATAAGTGTTCCGGATTACAAAAACCTAAAAAATGAATTGCTTGAAGCATATGAGGATATGGGGTGTCGAATGTCATTGAAAATTCACATTCTTCATTCTCACCTAGACTTTTTTCCTACAAACCTAGGAGCAGTCAGTGATGAACATGGGGAAATGTTTCATCAAGACATTAGTAAGATGGAAAGTAGATATAAGGGAAGATGGTATCCAAACATGATAGGAGATTTTTATTGGATGTTAACGTGTGATCCTGAAGCAAAGTTAGAAAGATCTGCAAAAAAGAAACATTTTTAATTTTTTTCTCAATTTTTTTCCGAAACTTATTTCAAATTTCTATTTAAAAATTTTACAGTTTTGATATGTTAATTACATCAATTAAAAAATGCCGATTGTGAAAAAACTAGATTGGTTCGATGAAAACGTATAACAAATTTGAAATCGCTATGGTCGAATTAGTATAAAAAGTATATTCTCATGCTTGCCTCTGAAAAAATTTTTTTTTTATAAGTTGGTGTAATCATTGCCCTTTTGCGTATTATAATTAACTTATCTTCTTCATTTTCAAAATATTTTCCCCTCTATTTACATTTAAAGTTTTATGGATTTTAATACAAAAAAAAACAAATATAATATGGTAAATTAAATAGAAATTAACTAATTAACTGAATTATTATTTTCTATATAACTTCTAATTACAAATTAGTATAAATATATCATTATCATCACGTTTGATATAATATATCTAATGAAAATTTAAAATCATTAAGTGCAATGTGTCTAGGATAGTCATTTCACATTTGACAATAATTTTTAAATTTGTTATGGATTTTAATTCAATAGTCTAATTATTTGGAAGTTATTATTCTTGTAAAAGTTAATAAATTATATTTCAATTTATATTATTTAATCTTAAAATTTTGGACTGTTATTAACATCTGTAATTACTATCTGATATTTCGGATTAAAATTTGTTAAGAGCTCTAATCCTGCCTACATTTTTGTAGGTCTAAGAAATACTTCTATAAATATATATACTCATTTGTTAAAGAAAGATTAATATAGAGAACATTTTGTTCATAGATGAAATATTTTTATTAAAGAAACATCCTTAATTCGCAATAACTCAACTTTTAAATTTGGGTTATTTTGCATTATAATGGACAAGCTTTTGCTTCAAAAATAAAATTAAAATACGAAAATAAATATTTTATAATCCTACTCGTTTTCCAAATTATTTTTTTATAATTTCTATTTTAGCATAAGAATTCTTCATTTTAAAACATACACTTTTTGATATAAAAGTGCTTTTTTTCTTTAAAGAAAACTACCATTTAGAAAATATTATTTTATTGAATGATTTTTATAATTTTTTTAAATAGAATGAATATTTTTCTGCTCTCTTTATTATTTTTTATCTGCACTTTTTAATTTTGATTTTACGGTAAAAATATTTAAACATATATTTTTTTAAATGAAGTCTTCAATTTTTATAAAACAGTAACTTGTTTTCCTTAGATTTTTTTCTATCTTATCATTCGATGTTATTTAAAAATATAATAATTTCCAAAAAAGCTATTTTACATAATTTATGATATTTATAAGTAAGACCTCTAATAAAATGAGTCTAATCTTGAATATTAACTAGTGATTTATTTTTTAAGACTGGTTTTGATTTTATCAAGAATAAATGTAATAAAATTTATTTAAGGCTGTCTTGAGTTTCTAAAGTTTTGTCATATAAAATTATTTTTTATATGAACTCTAAAAGTCGAGGTTTTTCACAGCTGAAAAATAGTATTCTTTATGTATTTTGTATACGATCGGAAAAATATATGTATAGGTTTTTAAATTATATTTGGAAATAAATTTAATTATTTATTGAAAATGATTTACATGAGGATGTCCTATTACAAGAAAATATGAGGTAGAGAAGCGAGTTCAATTTTTTGAGATAAACTGAAGTCTTAGAGCGATTTTTGCTTAATTGCTAAATCGAATTTTGCATCCTCTAAAATATGGTTTTCGATCAGAGTCGGGGAATCTGAAAAATATTTGGCTACTTCGACTCTACTTATTTATATTTTTTCCTCTCTGACTCTGACTTTGCTTATTTATAATTTTTTAACTCCGACTCCACCTATTTGTAATTTTTAATCTTGCAACTCCATTTAAGTATAATTTTAAATTTATAATTATGCAGCATCAACTTTTCTTTTTCAATTATAAATTTTTAAAAATTATGATGACATGTACTACTATATTTCAAGGTCGTTTATGAATGTTAATTTTAGATAATTGAAACATTTCCTGAATTTAGGACACTTCTCCTTTATGTTGCATCGCAAAATGTTTGATATATTTTCTTCAACATAATTTATTGTTGTTGTTGGTCTTCACTGGCAGATATCTTGTTATCACTATACCCGTGGCGACCGAGCCGCTTTTTTCGAACCAGGAGAGATCCGTCTGATGTATATGTGTATATATAAATACGTTTTTTTAAATATTGAAATCTGTGTATAATTTTAGTATATACGAATATGTAGGGTGACCAACTTTTGAAATTTTTAAAGGAGGACAAAAAAATTTTAAACGTGCTCACTAAATTTACACATTACTTTTTTCGTTCTCATAAGCAATATGTATCGGATTTACACCACACTGAAAAAAGTTATCGTCAATAGTTAATGACCGTTTTAATAAAAAAAACCTATCATACTCATAGATGTATATTTTGTCAATCTAAAAAATTATTTTATTCATCTGTTAAATTTATTTATTGAACGAATATTTATCTCATAATCAAACTAGATCGGATATACAAAAGGAAAAAAATTATCGTTAGTGGTTAATGACCGTTTTTATGAAAAAAGCCTATCATACTTATGGATGTATATTTTGTCATCTAAAAAAATTTTTTTATTCACCTGTTAAATTTATTTATTGAACGAATATTTATCAAAAGTAAGAATTTTTTTGACAATAGAAGTATTTTCTGAAATTAATTCAGAAACATCTTGACGAGAAACATTCTTCATGTTAAATTTAATCATAATTGCTGCAGATAGAGTTTCAATACTAAGTCTAGATTTTTCACAAGTCCAAAAATCATTCATAATAGAAAACACTCTTTCAACAGAAGCATTTGTACCAGGACAACTCAACACAAACTGAATAATTTCCAACAAATTATTGTACGGAGTAAAGTTTTCTTCAAAGTTTTTAAAAATTTCAATCCATTTCTGATCGATGTTAAAGCTTTGACTTTTCCATTGACGAATTTTATTGGAACTAAGATATTTGTTTACTCTTCTTATTTCTTCAAACAAATAATTGTCATCAATTTCTATACTTGGAACTAAATTTATCAAAAAAGAAACATAGCTCTCAACATCTTTCCATTCAATGGTTGAGCAGTTTAAAAAACACCATTCAAAAAAGTTGTTACTCGCAAAATTGCTTTCAGACCATTCTTCATCGTACTTAAAACAGATTTCGTAAAATGATTCTGCAAAATTACTAAATTGTGCAAGTATTCCTGGATTGCTTTCTTCTATATTTTCCAATCTTTTTTTAGTTTCCCTAGGTAAAAATTTCTCCTTATATCTTGCTTTGTACTGCTCAACTAACTCATGTAGAATAGTTTCAATTTGCACAGCTGATAAACTTTCATTTTCAATTTTTTGAAGGGTTTTATGAAAAATGGACGCTTGACTATGAACAAAGAGTAGTTAGGTTTCAGAAAAATCAGACTTGAAAAAAGTTTCTAAAAGTTTTGGGCACTTATCTGGACTTAAGACATAAAATAAACTTAGTTAGCTAGAATCTTTGAACTATCCCGTTTTTGTTTTCAAATGAACAAAAAACAGGCTTCAAATTTTAAATAGAAACCGCTTAATTTATCTCAAAAATAATAAAAATATATAACATTTCTAAATTTCAACTACCTAAAGATAAAATTATTATGCTAAGATAAAAAAATATGGTTTTTTTATTATCAGAAAGAAAAGAAACTAGAGCGAAATAAAATTAAAAAAGAAAAAAAAGTAAAATTAATTTGTTGACAAGCAATGCCAGGGTTTTAAAAAGGAGAGAAAAACCTTTTTTTCAAAAGGAGGACACTAAAAGGACAAGTTTGAAAGGAGGACAAGACACAAAAAAGTTGGACTGTCCTTCCAGAAGGAGGACGGTTGGTCACCCTAGAATATGGGATTTAATGATGTATTATGGTAGTTTGAAGAAAAGGTCATCCTAGTTGTTTTCCC
Organism: Nectonema munidae; assembly: GCA_030549495.1. Taxonomy (NCBI): domain Eukaryota; kingdom Metazoa; phylum Nematomorpha; class Nectonematoida; family Nectonematidae; genus Nectonema; species Nectonema munidae. The sequence continues at coordinate 11,732 of JAUIRK010000838.1, forward strand.
ATTCTGAGATGAGGTTGGTAATCGCTTCGGGGTTCAGGCCAAGATCGAGTGGTTTCAAATGTGAAGCTATATGCGGGCATTTGAATAGGTGTTCTGTGTTGTGTGGGTGTATTTTGCAGAGGAGGCAGTGAGGCAAGGGGTGTGTTTTGGTTGTGTAAATATTCAAAGAAAAATGAGGATTTGTTTGTTCTTAATTGGGCGAGAGTACGTCTGTTGATTGGATATGATTCTTCACATTTATGTATGGTGGGTGGTGTAGAGTTAAGGATTGGTAAGATTGAAAGTGAATTGAGGTAATTGGTGACTGCTTGTGTGTGGATAGTTTGGTTAGTGAGTGCAGTTGTGTATGTTTTCTCTTTGTGTTGACATGTGTGGAATAAAATGTTGTTTTTATTGTTAAAGAGTGTGCTTTTCATATGTCTGAGGTTTGGAGCAGTGTAGAGGTTGTGAAGGGGATGAAGTATGTTGCCGGCTTTGGATCTGAGGTTAGAAATGTGTATGTTAATTTGGTCTTGTAGAGGTAAGATAAGTGTTTCCGTGTGTAAGTGTTGTGTGTTTGTGTCACTAGTGGCCAATTGGAGAGCTGTGCTTTGTGGTTTTCCTGATAGGGTTTTGAGTATATTCAGCGTTTTACTTGCCGATTCTTTGCTGTTGATTATGTGTCTGTTGTATGTGAGTTTGGGGTCGAATGTGATGTCTAGGATTTTTTGGTGTGTGTTGTCTATGATAGCGTTGTTGATTTTTATGTTTAGTTTTGGTTTGTGTTCAGAATTATATTGTGTAAAGATTGTTGCTTGTGACTTTGTGTGGTTAAGTTTGAGTTTATTTTCGATGAGCCAGTTGTGTATATCGTCGATGTATGTTTGTACGTTGAGAGTGGCTTTTGTGATGCTTTGGTTAGTGGATGTCAACAACCTACAAACTCTTAACATCATTTATTAAAATGTTCTATTGGTTTCTATTTGTAGTTTCTTGCTTTGTATTGATAAAGATTTTCAAATGATTGTTTATAACCTTTTTATTTAAGACAAAACAATACGATTCATAAACTGAATTTATCCTATTTTTTTTCGAAAGGTAATTGGTTTAAAAAAATTTTCCTAAAACTTTCTACTCATAAACTGAGTTTTGCTCGTTTACAAATAATCATAGCCTAAAATAAAAAGTTCATTCTTTAATTTTATTTGAATTTTCCAGCTTTTTTATGGGTTGCAAAAATACAAACTTAGAGTAAAGTGATAAACAGTTCTATGTTGCGTTTTTGCAGCGTTGCCCATTAAAAAAAGTGCGGATGAATTTTTTTAATCATGAATACGACTTCAACTTCTCAAAAGGTGCGATTTTACCGACTCTACAACACTCGTTGAACTTCTTGCTTTGCCCCTTTTAGAGATTGGCTTTCCAAAATTAATTTTCCGCTTTTATTTTGAATGAGTTCTTATATAACTTCGAATATACCATTTCATTTTATGGATCGCATCTGTTATCCATTATCTTTAAAAAGGCTTAATTTGATACTTTATTCCTAAGTTGAATTGTTCGTTTTTTATGTAATTGTGTTCAGTATTACATTTTTTCAAAACTGTGATAAAGCATTTCATCCTATAGTCAACTTTAGCTGACACATACGATTTCTTGCTCCCCTTAGAGGACCAGTGTGGCAAAAATGGAAATCTTTGGCCTTTAAATATTTTAAATTGCATTGAAAAAAATGAGACAAGTAGTAGTTGTCAAAAGTATCGATCTTTTATATCAAATTACTTAGTCTCGTGTGTTAGGGGATAAAATGCGTTGAAAAAGCGTGTTTTAATTTAAAAGAAGTAGGTTTTTAAATTAAAAAAACGTGTCTCTGTGTAGTAATAATATGCATGATGCTTGAACTAAAAGTGGCATTATATATGTGCATGATATGTGTATACTGTATCCATAACATATCTCATGTATCCATCCTTAGAGGAGTAATGATGATCAAATCAATATTTAATGAACTTTTTTGACGTTAGTTTTGGTTGAAGAAGTTTTCAAGGTCTCTTCTCTAAACTCTTTTATATTGTTGTGCGTGATTGCTTTGTTTTGTACATAAAACACGAGCTATATCTCGTGTGTCAAAGCACCTCAATTTTTGCGACATTACTTCTGATAGCAGCGTTCCATAGAAGGCGAGGTGTCTATATTATAAGTGCAGCCTGGAGAGAATCTGGCGTATCGCTCCTCCCCTTTATCTTCCCTCCTCCATCACACAATAGAGTTTTGCTGCTACAAATCATTGCTAACTCAAGCACTAACCACAAACCACTACAAATTTATTATGTTATACACCTATATGCGTCTACGCTTGTGTGTGTGTGTATACATTTGCATATATAAATTTGTTTTGAATACAATTAGCATAAAATTGCTTTTCAGCATTGTTCTGCATTGTTGTAGGCAGTAAATGAAAGTTTATGAAAATAATAAGCAACAATAATGGTATTAATAAGTGTATTCTTTATCATCGCCACTTTCATTTTACCTGCTTTCGTGTCATTTTATCTCTTTTCTCCAGTCGCCAACTCTATTTGGCGTTTGTTTCGTAATGTTGTTATGAATTCATTTTCTTCCTCCTCTCCTATTTCTCGCTTCCATATTCCATCTCACAATTCCGCTCTTGTACAAGTATTATTCCTTCCTCTTCACTATTCTACAATATTTTATCCATACATTCTCTAAAAAAGATTCCTTTCTGGTTAAATTAATTAGAAAATACGAGCATATTCGAACTCACTATAGATGATATTATTTGCTCTTATCTTTTTTTGAAAAAGTCAGAGTATTTCATCTTTATTTAAAGCGTAAATGCATTCATTTGCTTTAATAGTAATTTATTATCCAACCGAAAAAACATCTGGGCTTTTTGTATGTTTAACTTGAGTAGGAAAATATTAAGCACACACTAAGCAAATAAACTGTGTGTAAAGAAATGGTGCAAATGCAGGATTACCCGGAAATTGGCACCAAATTTTCAAAAAAAAAATTTGAACAGAAAAGGAAGGATATAAAAAAAGGCACAAGAGAAATTTGATCATCATAGAATCATAAAGTAGTGATCACTCCAAGTAAAGAGATATGTAGAAGAAATCGACATAAACAAACTCCATATTTATAATAAAAAGTTACAGCATGCGTCGGAAGTAGAGCCATAAAGGAAGCATATTCTCAAAATAGGAAAAAAGGGTAAATACTAAATTGTAAACAAAATGTCTGAAATGAGAAAAGAAAAGAAAAAAAACGACATACACATTCAAAAAAATACAAAATAAAAAAAACTTTTTGGTCCATGTTTAAATTTTTTTATCTCTTCCTATCATCACATGTTTCATCGCGGACAACTTGGCTACGTTGTTCATTTTTACAGTTTTTCATAATCTTGTTTGAAAGATTTCCCCCAAGCATATAGCACTTTCGACTTTGGAGTCTACATGAACAATATACGAAAATGGGTTAAATAAAGGAATTATTTTAGCAATTTTCAACATATCTTGAAAAACTCTTTCATGAATATGATTTAATTATGAGTTTAAATAGATAGAGATACTTTTAGCTAATTTATTTGAGATATTTTCCCAACCATGATACAGATGAATTAAATGACTTTACGTCAGATGTATGCGAAATTATATTGAAATAATAAGCTTTTTCACATATGTTGAGTATATTAGAAGAATTTTAGTTAAAGAAAGAAAGAAAGAATTTATTGAAAAAAATGTACAATTTAGAATAAAAAATTACATTAGTTATTAAAAATTCAGTAGTTGAGCACTAGAATTTTAGTTATACACTAACTTTGAATTACTGTCCGCGAAAAAAGTAATCAACTCATTAGCGTTACATTAAACTCAAGTTCGCTCTGTTTTTTACGCAAAGAATTAATGTTTTTTTTATTATTGTTCCTGTGCTGTGTAAAAAGCTTATTGAAAAAAGATTTTCTTTTGAAGAAGTTAAAAAAATTAAACCAATTTTTATAGGTCAATACAGTTAATTTTTTTCTCTAAAAAGTCAATATTTTTGAATTATGTTAACATTTTATTAGAAATATTTTTTGAAATTCCTTCTTCCTAAAATATTCATATGGCATTTTTGTTTCATTTTTAAAATTTCTTTCAATCTTTTCAAACTCAATTGGGCATCAGTGTCCGATAAAATAATCCGTATGAATTGATATAAAAAAACTCATTTAACAAGCGATTTGTTTTCAAAACACGAATCTTGAAAGATTTTAATTTTTAAGATTTGCTCTAAGCCTCGATGTTTTAGGGAAAACTGGAAAATTTTTTCAAGATCGATTCGTGTTTAAACATAAAAGTTAAACATAGTTAAACATATATTAAAAATTGTAAAAACTGGACACTTTATTGGTGATGTTGCTAACTAGTTTCGGATTATAAACACCTTTTTCCCAGCAAACATATATAAATGATAAAAAATTTCAATTCCCATTTATACAAAGCCTAAGATAAACGTATTCCTCATGTAAACAACCTCTTGCAAGCATTTTTACTCTTCTTCCATCTCCATAACTTTTCCAAAGAATCAATAGCTACTATATTATATCACGAATTTAGTTAGATCAAATAGGACACCAGTGTGCTTCTCTTGAACCTGAAGGGTTACTGCTATTAGCAATTTTATTTCATACACAGCCTTTTGCGAATCACTACTATACTATATGATTTTTGTATAAGCACGGAACACTTGTGCTTTCTTTTCAATCAGTGTGAGAGTGTGTGTGTGTGTATTTATTTATGCAAACGAGAAACATTTTGTTTTTTCGCACACTCTAACTTTCAACTGTCAATTTTTATGCTTTCTTTCACTTCTGTTGTTGTACAAACACACACACACGCGCGCACACACTTTAAATATTCGCGTCTTCTAATTAGTGTGTATTTTTTGCCCGTCTTTATTCTCAAAAATTTATCCTAGTAAGTTTTCTTCTATTTTCCCGAAAATTTTTGCAAAGTATTATTTTAGGACTTTCGTTCAAAAACCAAAAGGACTAGGGTCGTACCAATAATGTTTAAAAGTTCATTTATAAATACTTCAAAAAATTGTCCCAATGACTTGATAAAAATTTAAATAAAAATTACAACACAAAGCTTTTTTCATCATTGAAGTATTTCCTGTGAATTTTGGCGATTATATATAAGCTGAACGAAAATACACCCATATTTTTCATATGGTAATAAGATTTAGTTTTTAACCCTCAAAAGTATATTGATTTTTTGCTACACTGTTGTTTTTCGGTGTACATTTTGTAGTTTTAATGAAAAATTCAATGAAAATTTACAGTATTTTCATATAAAAGAATATAATGAGAAAGTTATGAAGTTTATTAAAACTAACAATGTAAACAAAATTCTTTTTTAACTCTCTTACGATGAAGAGGGAATATTACATCTTTACATTTATCACAGGTAGACCTACTCTATTTCTGGGCATACGACGCATCTTCTAGGTCTTTTAGAAGGGTTATTCTCAGTGTTTGGCAATGTCAAATCCATGGAATAACCAACTAATCTTCCAGCCAATATAGTATTCTTCCTTAAACTTGGACATTCGAATCTCTTCGTAGCAAATTTTTGTGCTAGGTGAAAACACAAATGTCTTAAAAACTGTTTCTGCTCAGCTTATAACCATTTTTGCACATCAAAATGAAAGCATATAATGTTATAGTTTAACAACATAGACCATCTTGTTGTTTTTCTTTTCGTAGTGAACTCTTCTAAGATTCCATCCATCAAATCAACTCCTTTATATAATCAAGAATAATGAATGGCTTTTTATCATTACGGTTAGAGATGTCAATTGTAAAATACGAAGAACAAAGGAGAACATTTCTGTTTCTTTTAGGTACGTCTGAAACGAGAGAAATGGAGTTTTCATGATTATAAATCGAATTTGTAGAATAAGTAGGAGCTTTTTTTTTTTTACAAATACCAGGTATTTCTTTTCGTGTTGATTTAATAGGGCATAATAAAGTTAAATTTTCTTTGAGTAATTGCACCGCAAGGTTATAGGAAGTAAAATATCGATCCGTTATTATATCTCGCCCGTTCTTGAAGAAAGGTTTAACTAATTTCATAACACTATTAGCTGAAAAGTCTCTTTTATCGATTGCATCAAAAGTATTATTTCCACAATAATTATGCCCTTTCAAGGCATAACCACTGAATGATTGACACGCCCAAAAAATTTTGATCCCATACTTCCTAGGCTTGCATTGCATATAGGTCTTGTCTGGAATTTTGTCTCTATAACCTAGAAGTTGTTCGTCAACTGTTATCGAGCTTTCTGGTACATAAAAGCGACACAAATTGATTTGAAAAGCCGTCCGTCTATATTTCCTCAAGGAAATCCATTAATGAAATTTACGAAGAATACTATTAATATAAATTTACGAAGAAGTATTTACGATGAATACTTCTTGAAATTTACGGTGACAGACCCTCCTTTGCCAGTAACTTTATCAGGTTTTGAGTTGTCTCCAATGTTCAATTCTATGATTCCCCAATGATGAGCAAGGCATCAATGTAGATCTTTATTTGGCAGGAGTCATGGCTTTTTAAAAAGACCTTTATCATTTTCCTCAGAGTAAATTGAAGAATACCAGGTGCGAAATTTGCCCTCATGTGCAGCCTTTGAAAAACAAAATGTTTACTCTTGATTCGGAAACCGAATAAGGATTGATAAGACTTGTGTATCCCAATTCCTTAAAACGCATTCTTTAGTTAGATCTATGCGACATGCATAGCCAAAACGGTGTGGCATATGCAGGAGTAAAGTCACCCCTTCTAGAGTAAGTTTCTTTTTCTTGAAGAGATCCGTAGAAAAAGTGAAGTTTTGAATGAACCTAATGGCGTTGTTCTTTTTGGGGATTAGGAAGGTTGGCGATACACTTCTGGCCTTTTCACTACTTGAATAATAGAGTGTTTGAGCAGGGCAGGAATGATCTTTTCTTAGATGAAGTTTTCTTGACATATGGATGGATGAGCAAACTGAGAAAAGGAGTTTAAAGGCTTATCCGAGATAATCAGAGGTTTGTACCCATATTTGAGGATTTGAATAGCCTTACAGCAGCGAAGTTTCTTTGGGCATGTCCATCGTGTAGCGAAACAGTTAAAGGAAGCTTTGGTTAAGGAGGAGCTCTGAATGAGTTTGTGTTTCTTACACTCCTACAGTGAGAATTGCTCTACTGTGGATCCTGTGGGTATATCAGCTGGAGGATTAGAAGGATCATCTTCGTGAACTGGTGGATCTTCCTGGATTTCTTCGAACTCGGGTGAAAGAACCTGTGTGAAGATGTTGCGCCAGATGTCACCTTTGTACAAATCTTTAGAAAGATGGTAGTTTAGTACCGTTACTAGCTTTGTACCCAATTCCGGAGTGTCCGGGTTGTGCAACATTTCATGAATGAAGTGTCGATGATAGCCATACCCGCGAAAGTTTTCAGGGAGCGGTTCGTCTAAATTCGGATCATTTTCTTGATTCAGAAAGGCAGAAATGCCGTCTAACCCAAAAACTTCCACAAGAATGGCTTGTAGGGTATCATCACCCACCACCTGTGTGGGCGTGTTCTCAGGAATTATAGGCGATGTCTCGACATCAGGAAAAGGCCAGTCAATAATATCTTGTGCGACAGCATCGATGATGTCCTGGAAGAATGCCGGAGACGAGTCAATCATATGTAATGCAGGTTGGCTCTCTGAAGGCAAGGCAAGGCAAGGTAGGATCCTCGGCGTGCATCATGTTCCGGGAGCTCTCAAACGTGAAGCAGGTGGTATTGGATTCATACTCTATCTTATAACTTCATTAGAATCTTTACCTCTAGATACTAAATCAAAATCATCAGAATTATTGTTAACGTCATCAGAATCTTCACTGCTTGAATCATCAGAGCTTTGGTAGTATACAGTCATTTCTCCTTCTTCGTCTTCACAATCTTCTTCAAAGTCATCATAATCCCTTCTTTCACTCAGATTTACATCGAGTTCTTCATGTACAACCTCAACGACTTTGCTTTCGTCAAAACTGGCATCATATTCGTTACACAGAGAAAGAAACGCACAAGCATTTTTGAAAGAAGTTCTCTTTCCCTTCATGTGAACAATTTCAAACGATGTCAGAATAGAATAAGGAAAAGAAAAAGACGGGCGGAGTGAAAAAAACAAAAAGAATTGTGATGTCTGGAATTAAGGCAAAACATCTGTCGCATGCTTAAAACGTGCTTCAATTGCAAGCACAATTGATTGATATGAAAAATTTAAAATAACTTGGATGGATAATGTGCCATTACATAAAAGTATGTGTGTACATATGTAATATGTATAATATGTGTACATTTTGTACACCATTATATCATTGAAGTAAATGTTGTTCTAAGTCAAACAAATTTAGACATTTTTTTGTACTTGTGATGGTATACATTTAACTTTTCATGTATTTGCGTCTCCTAGAATATTGAATGTTGTACTTTTCGGATTTTTGTTTTATAGCAAGCTAAATATTTTTTGTGTACAAATTGTACTGACCAAATTACAATTGAGGGTTAAAGAGATTTCAAACCATAAAAACGAGATCTTTAAAAGAGATTTCATCATCTTATTCGACATTTATATATAAATCAAACGCATCATCTTTCCCAATCCTTTCCTTCATTTCTGTTTTTTGAATGATTTTTTTTACAGATTTAGCATAATATGAAGCAAAGCACCTTGCTAGGATTCTTTTATTGTTACTTTCTCTCCCCTTTAATTTTTCCTCAATCTTTTTCACTTTTCCATGTTTTCAGAATATATGTTTTCAGCACTAAACCACTTTTTTCTTTTTGTAATGGCTCAGTTTGAAGAAAATTTGAATTATCAAAAAAAATGTACTCTTTTTTTGGCTCTTTTTTGAGGACCATTTAACTTTTAAGCACAGCTGCGCAAAACAAAGCACACGAAATGGTTGTCGATCTTATTGAGTAGGAGTATAACAGCTGAAAGGCGACATCCTTTGATATTAACCCATTAAGTCCCAATGTTCCCATTTGGGAACATAAGTAATTTCATCTTCGTCTGCTTTTTTTCAATGAATTTGTATATAAATCGTCTGCGTTTTTTAAATATCGTCTGATTTCTATGGTGCTTAATGGGTTTAAGAGAGACAAGTTTTATCCTTTTATTCTGACCTCTTTCAAGAGAATATTAATTAAATGCATCAATTTATGTTTCACAAGGAGGAGTCGACATTTTTTACCCATATTGAAAATAATCTATTAAAGTTTATAAAATCTGTTTGTGAACTCTTTTTCAATAAGGCGTTTTAAAACTGCTAAAAATCTTGTCTTCTTAAGTTAACTCATGAAATTTTTACAAAATCTAATACTATTATATGAGGTTGACCTTTGATGACCCAATAACTTGAATCTCTTTTACACAAACATTTTGTAAAATGAGGCTAAACATGCCTTATAAGAAGTGTCATAAGAAAAGAAAAGTTTACTTGATTGACTTTTATTAACTCACCTAATTACAGTTAGTTTACTCCACTCACTCTTATTTATAATTCAATTCACCAACACGCACACACTAGTACAGCCGTACTGCGATGCCTCCTACAACGACATTTTATATAGCGCCGCTGAGTCAAATGAAAACGTGCAGATTATTGATCATTTTCGCAATTGTTTTTACGATTTCACTAATATCATTGGTCTCCCATTCTCATTTATTACAAACCCATTTGTGGGTATTGGCGTGCAATTTACTGCATCTCAAAGCGGACATCCCTTCAAATTAGACAAAGCTCGCTTTGAAATGGAAATAATTACTCTGCAAAATGACAATTAAAATGCCATTTGAGATAAGATTTTTTACATATATTTTAGCTTCATATACATTTATTTCAAACAGGGGCGCACATCTGGGGGGGGCGAGGTGGGCGATTTTTTTACCCAATAGATCAACTCAAGATGCTATAACTAAGTTATCTTCATTGATATCAAGTTTGAGTAATAAAAACAACACAACTATTTGTTTTTTCTTAGATTTTACAAAAGCTTTTGATAATGTTGATCACAGAATATTACTTTATAATTCATACAAAATTGGAATAAACTTATTGAAAATTATCTTCATCTTAGGAAAAAAAAAGCTCTAACTTTTACTTTACTGAAGCAGGGGTGCCACAGGGTTCCATTCTTGGGCCCTTACTGACTTTTTTCTTAATAATCAAAAAGTGAACAGAGTATCAACATAAATTATCTAGGAGTAACATTATCTGAAAATTTGTCTTGCAAAATGCACATAAATTATATATTCATAAAATTAGTCCGTCTTTTAGGTTGTTTTAATAAGATTAAAACATTCTTACCTTTCAGTTCTAGAAAAATTATGCTTTTGCTTACCTTCATGTCAAGTATTGCAAAAATTTTCACGTACTCTAACTAAAAAGACTGAATAAACTAGTTTTAAAGTTTCACAAATTTTGCCCACAATTGAAAACAGTGGAAATGACTTTAACCTCAAATAAACCTTCAAGCATGTTTTATGTTTTATTACACAATTTTTTTGAAATCAAAATCTTTTAGTAATCTATTTATAAATAATTTTCGTATACACACACACCCATCATGCTCGGCCAAAAAACAAACTTAGCACGGTTTAACAATCGCTCTAATTTTTCTTTAGTACTATTTTGCACTCTTCATTTAGTCAATAAACATTATAAAGATTTGAACTTTTCCAATTGTAAAAACTTCAAAAAATCAGTAAAGTTAATATTGTCAACTTATTCCTAGCAAATAAATATCTTCAAATTTATCAAGCCAAACACTCCATATCCACATGTTCAATTTCACCATTTATGCATCTATAGTATTTTCATTTTCTTATATAAACATTAAACACATAGATGATTGTTTATTTCTATACACACAAATGTATTTTCATTGATTTATCAGACTTAACACAAAATGCATCGATATTGTTATACATGCTTCTATAAAGTATGCAATTATATGTACTAATTTTATTTATTCTTCACATCATCCAAGCCAAAGCGAAAAGAATACATTCTTTCTGCAGATTTTCGCTCTTTCTTCAGTTTACGAAGATTTTCCAAAAATTATTTTACCTTATTGAAGAGGTCAACCATCCCGATGGACAACTTATTTGTCCCTTTGCCTTTTCTCCTAGAAAATTATATGCTAAAATCTACCGTTCTGCTAACAAACAAATCGATTGAATCCACTATTTCTTTCTCTCCTTATATCTTATTATATATATACTAGCCGGTCCCGTGGTCGTTTCTCGCTTCGCTCGAAACAGTGTTTCTCGCTGCGCTCGAAACATAGGATTCTGGGTAGTGTGTATATTGAGTTGCTAATTCAAATTCGCTTCGCTCGAAACGACCACGGGACCGGCTAGTTTTTTTTTGTTTAGGCTACGCTCGAAAGATAGAATTCTTGTAGTGTGTATTTTGATTTGCTAATAGTGTTATATGGTATGGTGGTCACTTTTTAGAATAATTGTATCTTTTCTGTGTATTTTTCTATTACACCATATAAAAATACATACAAAAGATATTTCAACCAATCAGAATGCTTCAAGCGACACTCACACTACAGATATATGAACTCATCACACATATAAAACATATAAATAATTTCAACCAATCAGAATGCTTCAAACACATACACACATATAAACTCATCACACCATATAAAAATACACACAAAACACATATATATAAATAATTTCAACCAATAAGAATGCTTCCAGCGACACACAGACACACACACACACACACGCTAGCTTATTATTATATATATATATAATATATATATATCATATTTTAGATGTCTTTAACATGAAAGGAGTAAGAAATTTACCTTAAAGTGCTTTTTATTGAAGCCTACGATTCGAAACTTTCGAGAAACGAACTCCTACCAAAATAAATCTCAGGTAATGTCTGCTATAAGCACCGCGCCCGTAGTCTTAGTCAATTCGTGTAATGACAGCAAGATCGAAGAAAATGTGAATGGAGAGATCCACGGCGACACCAAAGATGGCAGAATCCTTCGCCAAGAAGCGCCTTCAAAGGATGAGACGGGGGACAGAGTTAAATCCCTGGATGCACTCGTCAAGAAGCAACAAGATGAGATTGTGTGCTTGCGAACCTGCTTGGCTGATGTCCTCAGAAGGATATCTACTCTGGAAAAAAGTAATTTTTCCTTATTCCTTAGCTGATTTCAGTGATGCTGGGATTCGATTGGATATCGTTGCCATGGCTATCGACTGGGGCTAGGTTTGGTCAATGACTATTGAAATTTATTCCCCAATTTGCATAATACTTTGCAAGTGTTCAACCAATTTCTAAATGGGCCTTAAGCTAATATTTGCTGTTAGGATTAGTATAGAAATAGCATTAGTGTTAGTATTAGACTTAGTGTTGGGGTTAGGTTTAGTGTTAGCGCAATCCTACATACATTTATATTTACATATATATTTTTTGACATTCTTGACACAAACTTTCCTTTTTATTTGTATTAATACCATATTAATTTATATGTCAGGAGATGGCCTAATGGTAGGAACGTAGGGTCTCGATCAAGATGGTCTGGGTTCGAAACCCGATCGTGACTATCCCTGCCATCTCTCCCTTGGATGCGATAATAACAACTAAAAAAATACACGCCTGGCATGAAAAACATCTAGGCATACATACGAATTTGACATTAGACACCCATCCACTTAAATCTCAAAAGCTTTTTAATAATTTTTTAACCCTTCATGTGATCTAATTGGACACGAGTAAGTCGTATAAAACCTATTGAAAAAGATAACAGGCGATTAGTTTTCAATAACATGGTCTTTAACAGGTTAGTAATATTAACCCGTTAACGACCAGAATAATCAGACAATATCTAATGTAAAACAGTATAGTTGTATTAAAGAGCATTAATAAATTCAGACGATGTTATTTTTGTAAAATCGACATATCGATTACAGGTTATTAAAATTAAATGATTTATAAATGATCTTTTGAAATTCATTTAACTAAAAATTTTATATTTCAAAAATTCAAAAGATATAAGCGTTTACTTTGTTTATCCCTTAAACAGGAGTCTCCAAACTTCTTAACCCGTCAACTGTTTATAGAGTATTTGCCTTCTTATAGACCCCCCCCCCCCCTAGACAAGTTTAATAAAAACATTAAAGATTTTCGACATTTCCGGTGATGTGCAATTTAATACATATTTGATCATAGCTGAATTTCTTTTAGTATACATTATAATTTTCACTATTTGTCAATATTATTTTTTTAGAATAATAATAATATTTGATCATGGATATGTCATTCACATTTTGATAAGAATATCTCCATTCTTATCTTAGAGCCTAGAAAGTTCAATTGATTCCTCTTTCGACCCCTAGACAACTCTTATAGACCCCAAGGTGTCGATATTGACCACTTTGGGGACCCCTCCTAAAATATTGAAAAAATGGGTTTACCATAAATTTTCTTCCCTCGGATGCGATATCAATCATGTATCATGTGGCCCAAGCAAGGCGTGTATCGATCCCATAATTTTAACTGTATTTCATTTAGATTGCGCTAATAACAACAACAACAACAACAACCGTGTTGTAAATAATATAACAACAACCATGTTTTATTTAAAGGTATTTATTTGCCAAGTTAAAAACTCTTCTAACATTAACAAAAGGAATGAATTATGGGGAATGCAATGCGATCTTTTGTTCTTTTCATTTGCGCGTGATCGAATTGCCCACTTCTCGGCGAAAATAAATCCTCATGGCTAATTTTTAGCGAGTTGTTTGATATTTTATTAATATTCGACTATTTTTTCAAAATTTCGCTTTTTACATGTTAAATCAAATTTAATTTAATATCAAATGAAAAATAACTTATTAGTCTGTTTGAGTAAAATAACCTTTTTTAAAAATAATATTAAATATTTTTGGTTCATTAGAAATAATTTTAAAATTTTTGGTGAACTAAAACACTTTGTTTTGTACTTTATGACTTAAAAAATTCAAAAACAAGAAAATATAATTCAAATATAGTGACTTTTTTTTAAAAAAAAATTGACCTTTTGACTTTAACCCATTTACGGCCAATGTTCCTATTTTGGAACATAAGTAATTTCATCTTCGTCTGCTTTTTTCAATGACTTTGAATATAAATCGTCTGCGTTTTTTTAGATATCGTCTGCTTTGCTTGGCCTTAAATGGGTTAATTAACTTTTATTCGCCCTGGTGATAATTCTACTTTCTTGTATAAAGGTATTTGTAGAATAACATTTTTACAAAGAGTTTATTGAACTTAATAGGAATTCAAATTAAAATTTGAAAAAAAAGCGAAGATTTTTTAATTTTCTAGAATCTTTTATACAACAGATTTAGAAACTCTGTCCTAATATATCCATACTAGAAGTCTGCAGTTCAGTGCAGCAGTCTCATCATAAAAGTGCTGCATATAAGAATATACAATATAGCGCATAAAATGACTATGTTATCAAATTATATACGCACAGTTTATTTATATAAGATAGAGAGAGGTTTTGTGTATCACAGCGTACCTGAGGGTGATAACAAAATGGCAACACACGACTAATTTTAATCCATTAAGTACCATAGAAATCAGACGATATTTAAAAAAAGGCAGACGATTTATATTCAAAGTCATTGAAAAAAGCAGACGAAGATGAAATTACTTATGTTCCCAAATGGGAACATTGGGACTTAATGGGTAAATAACACTTTTTTTTATAATAATCAATGTTTGCTATTGACTAAAACAATTCGATTTTTTAAAGAGATGGAATAATGCTTTAGATCAATTAACCCATTAAGTCCCAATGCTCCCATTTGGGAACATAAGTAATTTCATCTTCGTCTGCTTTTTTGAATGACTTTGAATATAAATCGTCTGCGTTTTTTTAGATATCGTCTGATTTCTATCGTACTTAATGGGTTAAAGTGCACACATTTTCAATAGAAACTGCGAGGCTTCGATGGTCGGAAATAGGAGACTTTAAAGGTATAGATAGGCTTCGGAGTTGGAGTCGGTATCTAATAAAATTTGGAAGCTAGAACTGGAGTAGATGCAAATAAATCATTTAAAATTTAATTTCAATACCTCTATGAAGTGGAGCACTTATCTCCGACAAACTTGCATACTATTGAGTGAATGAATACTGAATACGCTAAAGTTAAATCTGTTTTTTTAAAAAAACAACTTAAAATAAATCAAGAGGAATCAAAATAGATTTTTTTTGGGAATCCAAATCGTACAAAATGGTGATATTACTATTAGAATTTTTTGCTGTATAGGCATTGTATGTAATTATAATTTATTAGCAATTAATTTTGTATTTACTCAGTAACTCTATTATGAACATATGTACTTAAATTTCGTTAATTAGGTTAATTGGTAAATTTGGGATTAATTTTTTGTTAGAGATTTAAATCGATATAAGTTAGAACCTGTGTCGGTGCCTAAGGGAGCCCTCTCAGATGATATGACATGACTTGATGCCTATCTCCCCACTTTTGAAATCTTTAGCTTGATATTGCTTATATCTCATAAATCTTTTCGTTTCTCTTCTTCCTCAATAAAATATCGATGTAATCAATTTTCATTGAAGTAATTCTCGTGCAAAGAAAATTGATAGATTTTTCATCTTCTTACTTATAGGTCATTGTAAACTTGGTGGCGAAGAAACAAAATTAGTTTAATAACGCCTTTTACTCTACTGATTGTTATATGTGAGAGAGTTGATCTGATCACACAGTCATGATTGATTAAAGCAGCCTTGATTGAATGATTCGATAATTTGATTTCCAATAATTTCTTTCTAAAACTAAACTTTTTTAAATTAATTGTGTGTACTATCTAGCTCTAAAAATGCGGCTTATTCAGCTTTTGACTTGCAAACTCAATTTTTTAAAACAAATTATATATTTTCTCCTATATAAGCCTTGCAGCTTTTTTTATATTCTTTGATTCGATTTCTCACAAACTGTCTAGCAGTACTCATTCTCAAGTTGAATCATCAGTTGTGAAATTTTTATTGATTGAGAAACTCTTCTTTTTTTCAATCAATAATTTTGTATTCACGCACGCAATCTGATTATTATTTACTGATTTTTGATTATTTCAACTTTTTGAAATGGTCTTTTAGTCAGTGCTAGGGTGTCCACCCCGGGATTCCTCGTCCTCGAGTCCCCGGGGAATCGTGAAATTTCAAAATCCTCGTCCTCGAAAATAATTTTTAAATTTCCTCGGGGAATTTTTGAAAATTTTTTTTTTGTCGAATCCGACGACAAAAATATCGAAGTAACGGAGAAGAAAGATGAAACATTAATCGTTAGCAACCAAAAAACAGAGAAGAAAAGCGTGAAGGAGGAATTGGACGAATTTCTGAAGATTAATGAAAATGAAGAACGTGAAACTAAAAGCAAGATTTCAAGCATAGAGGAAATAATGAAAAAAACATTTGACCTTTATTTAGAAACAAATAGGAGGCCCGAAGTTTTAGAAACTTTATTCAAAAATTTAAAGAGCATAAAACCAACTTCTGTGGATGCCGAAAGAGTGTTTTCGTCAATGGGTTATTTTTCTACAAAAAAATTCTTTTCTGAACAGTTTTTACTGTAAAAAAATCGCTTTTTCTTCCCCAGGGAATTCCCGGAGAAATTTTCAAAAATTACGAGGTCCTCGTTCCCCGGGGAATGAAAAAAAGATCTTAAAGTGGACACACTAGTCAGTGCTGAAGCGTTGTTGCACAGAAATTAGTTCCAAAATTAAAAGAAAAGTTTGTGATTTGGAAACTAAAAATCCAAAAGCGCTTTAAAAACAAATTTTATTCCATGTTGAAAATATTTTGGATTACTCAATCAAGAGCGATCCTGCTCTTTCTATCGATAACTAGATTAACTTTAGAAAGTGCAAACATTAAAAGTGCTGACAACAAAAACAGTTAAACATTTGAAGATAAAAAAACTGTTTTCCCTGGATAAATTCTTTTTCGTTACCATTTAAACTTTTTATAATAGGCAAGTTAAAAACTGAATTATCCGATAAAATGAAATGCAACTTAATTTTATCCAAAATCAGTGTGATCGGATTGATCAATCATGATTGTATTTTTTAAATCGTGTGAATTTTGTGGATTCAATATCAATTGTATAACTAGGGGATCCAAAATATATACTAATTTTTGTTTATGCTGAGTCCGTGACAGGACATTTGGTCCAAGAACTAGCTAGAAGGTAAAGGTAAAGGGACCGTGGGGTATTTTCATCAAGAAGGCACAATTGCGCCGCTTGTATCGAACTATGAAGAAAGTAGGCTTCTCGATGAAAACACCCTATGGTACCTTTACCTTTCAATAATAAATATATTCAACATCAATTTTGAAAACTTTTTTTTAAAGATTTTTTATCAATGAAAAAATAATTCTTATAAAATTAATTTCATCATTTTAAGAAAAAGAAAACTCGATTATAATGATCTTTGCGTGTACCAATGATCTTTGAGATTTTTGATGTTTGTACCAATCATTTTTAGGGGACCTAGGATTCTAGCAGTACCAATGATATCTTTAAAGAATCCAAACTCTTTAAAAGGATTTGAATATTTCAAGATTTTATTAGCCTTTTTATTCGTTTCAAGATCCAATTTACAATTATTATGTCCTTGATAAAGACATTCATGTCTAAAGCGTTTTTATAGATAAAGTTTTCAAAGTGTCGTCCTAATTATTTTTCAATGTATTATATTTTTACGATCCTTCAAGTTATTTAATGATTCGTCAAAAAGCGAATTATTATCAAATACAACATTTGATTTAATTCTCTCACTCCGTTCAACCTTATTTAACCGGTTATCGACCACAGCTGACATATATCGACTTTACAAAAATAAAATCCGCTTTTATTAATGTTTTTTAATCCAAAATAGACGTAAAATGTCTCAATTTTCACCTGCTTATTTTTTTAATTGCAGAAACAAGTAATTTAAATAATGATGCCAAGCCAAAAAATGTTGTTTTTCCACACAAAGCCTCCTTCAACGGTAAAGAAACACTCCACGCCAATAAAATGTCCAGCACACTTAAAGTATTTTTTGTTTTATTCTTTTTGACATATAATATTTGAATAAGAATGAAATTTTTAAAAAGTTCGACTATATTTTTTGCAATACGCTCCATGCTGACAAATTAGATTTGTTCAGCATTTAAATAAACTCAATTCAACTATTTTTAGTTTGGCTTGAAAGTCATATTATTTCTAGATTTTTAAATAGATGAAATTAGAATAATTTTTTTTTAATTTTAAATTAATAAAATATTTCTCTATTTTTTTTAAATTTTTTTTATATCACAAACTATCCCATTTTTATAGAAACAAAAACAGTTAAAGGTAAATTTTTTTTATACCAAATTCTCACAATTTTGAAATACCTTTCCTGCGTTCCCTAATTATGTAGGCGTTTGATTAATGCTTTAATCAAACCAATTTTTTTTTGTAATTAAGTCTTGAAAGTACGATATTTTTTATTTATTTTTTAGATTTAAATTCATTTTAACCCATTTAAGGCCAAGCAAAGCAGACGATATCTATAAAAAAAACGCAGACGATTTATATGAAAAAAGCAGACGAAGATGAAATTATTTATGTTCCAAAATAGGAACATTGGCCGTAAATGGGTTAAATACTGCAACGATGCGAAAAAAATTATCACAATGCCCAAAACCCTTTATTGATGCAAAATGAGCAATATTCTTATTATCGGAAAAAAGAGATAAGAAAAGGTTTAGAAGGCATATATTTTAAATATTAAAAAAAAATTATATAAAAAATTAAAAAAAAGGAAGTGGTTTATAAAAATATTAGCAGCACCTTGAAAATTCTAATGTTCTTATAGAACGCATTAAATGCCTGATTTGAGTGTCTTCACTGCTAATTCAACTTTAAAAGCCTTCATTGATGACTTGATTCTTTACCCTAAGATGAACTTGGTAATATGACTCGCAATATTTTTTTGTTTTTCTGGGTGTAGTTTTTGAATTTTAAAAAATAAATAAAAAGGCCATTTTATAAACTTGACTATGAATTAGCCCATTTTTAAATACTAAAATATCCTTTTTTCTAAAATGAAAAAATGCCGTGTTTAGCCTCCGTACAAATGCTCTGCAAGCAGTGATTACAATTTAAAGTCAGTAGCTACAAATTCTAAAAATTCCTCCAAAGAAAATGTTTCCTTCGATAAAAGTTGGAAATCTTCAGCAAATTTGGAACTAGAAGATAAAAAGTTTTTTCTTTTTTTATTTGATAATTTTTACTGCCTTCATGTATATACGAAATCTTTCCTTTTTTCAAGCCACCCCTTCTCTTTATTTATGTGACGTCCGTTCTGCCCATACAGTAATGAGTCGACTTATTGCTTTTTTGAATTCTGGTGAAAGGGGTCCCCGAAAAATATTTCTTCTTCTTTAACTACATCTTTTCCCACTTCTATGTGGGATCGATGTTTTTGATCAGCTTTCTCCATTCATTTTTATTCCCGAAATCGTCCGTCATTCTTTAAATCTCGTATTAGCCAACTTCAACGCAATCCATCCATTTCCGCCTTTTTCTTTCGCTTTCTTTTTAAATTAATTTCCATTACTCTCCTTTCAACATCATCTTCATCTCCCCTCATCACGTGACCGTACCACCTCAATCTACTTTCGTGTATTTTGGTTGATATTTCTTTTTCGGGTCCCTGGAAAATATTTATCTTGAGATATCCCAAGGTGTGTATATCTAAAAGCGGTGGCATATTTTTGTCAATTTAAATTTAATGGACTAGATCAGGGGTTCCCAACTTGGGGGTTCGTTTCACTTTTTTGAAGGGGTACTTTATAAAGGTATCTGAAAAGTTTTTTTTAATTTTTAACTAATATATACCACCTACATACATAAAATGGGTTGAAAATTTCCCCAAAACAATAATTAAAAATAATTTAAAGTTGTTTTGTATATATTGAAATACATCTTTGACTGATGATTAGCGAGGTTTAAAATCAATTAGTGTGAAAAAAAATTATTAGGGGTTCGCCTAAGGCTGAAAGTTTTCAAGGGGTACTTCGTGAAAAAAAGGGTTGGAACTTCTGGACTAGATATTTAAATCGTATATTTCATCTTTTAAAAAATATTTTGCAAATAATAAATCTTAGAGCTTTATCATCAAGTCTATTTCTTATTTTTGATTTGAAAAAACGCGTTAAACTCTTTCTGGAAGAGATGTTAGCTTTATCTCTTTTTATAGCAACATTTTAAATCAACCTTAAATTTTGAATTCTTTTCTTGACTTCGTTGTAGAGAATAAATTCTTTTATTATTCAGCTAAATGTAAATATATTCTCTGTTGACGAACTTTTTTCTTCATTATGTTCTTGTATAAACTCTTCTAATTAATCTTGTTCCCCTAATTCCTCATTTCTTTCAATATCTTCTTGAACATTCACATCATAAAAGAAAATGTTCTACTTGATATCTTCATATCATGCTTTTGTAACGTGTGTTTCTTTAAAATTTTTGCCTATATTTAAATATTTTAAAGATGAAATGTACATTATAATAATCAATATTATCATCAGCATCATTATGTATATAAATATTTACAATATATGCATGTTATGTTGGATTTTATGACAAAAATGAATATTTAAATTACTTTATATATGCATTTTGGGTATATACTTATTTTGTGGACTCTCTATATACAATACAGTGCATATTTAAAAATATATTTGAAACCTTTTCTTCCTGGCACGCTACTGTCCCTATTTAGGTAAGGGAAAAAATATATTTGGAAGATGCGTGTGTCTAAATTATTATGTAATGGGTAATTGTTTCACACTCAAAAACACTTCAATAAACTTATGATTTAATGCTGAATATATATAATATATATATATAATTTATGGGATGAATTTAATTACATTCGCATACCCTGTAGACATTTTAATCACATTTTTCAAATTTCCCTCTTATTTACACTAAAATTCAAGCGCACTCATAAAAGTAGTACACACTGCAACAGTGAGTGTGTATCCTGAACATACAGAGTATACGCAAACAATGAAAGAGAGCTATGCGACTTATTTAGAATATCTTTATCTTCTTAATTCCTTCTATCCCCCTGTTTTACATAAGAAATGCAAAGGCTTGTGGAACAAGGGCTGCCGCCTCAAAAACACTAATTTGAGCCCCTCCCCAATATTAACTTCTCGTGTATGACATTTTATTTTATCTCTATCTGCATACCTAGGTCTAGGAATGTTTGTGTGAGGATGTGTAAATATGCATCCGTGTCTCTAAATTTGTGAAATTCTTATTACGGGCGTGTGTTTTCGTATGATTGTGCATTTTTTGAATTCATCACAATTTTTCTAAAGGCACTCGAACATAATTTTGGCAAAAATTATGTCTATAGTCACGTATCTCGATAGTAATCATTACCTCAAAATCGTCCAAAAATGATTGCATTTGTATAACTCTCTCCTCTCTTTTGCATTCTCTAGTTGTGTTCCTGCAATTTATCTTTGGCTCATCCTCAAATTTCACAAATTACATGGCGTAATTTATTAAACTGTCATTTAAATATCATTAGTTGAGAGTTTGTGCAATTGCCAATACGGTGTAGAGACCATACCCAGGTCGAATGCTTACCAATGACATGAAATCTTAATGAATACTTTTGAACTGTCAAACATTCTTCAGAATTTTGAGGTTGTGTTGCTTCTTCCAATAGGAGTACTTTTATTTTGAAAACAATTAGATATCTCTAAGCAACAATAAACTTTAATTATTTTACTTGTTAGAATTTGTCTAGCTGCTGGTAAATGAATGATATGCACTCTTGTGAACAACTTTTTATCGATAAACATATACAAAGGAAAGTGAATTGAGAAAGAATGATATTTAAAATTATTTTTATTTTATTTTTTGAAAAGTTTACACATTTAAACTGGAGTGTTATTTTATTTTTAGCAAACAAATTGAAATAATGTTAATTGAAAATTTTATGCGTAAAATTTTGCAGATAAAATGTGGGTAAAAATTAATACGCGTTTTACCGGGTAACTTTACGGGTGTATGCAAGTGCAGTTTGTAGAGTAGGGTCTTTGCCAGTTCGAACCGGTGCTTTTTAGGATTAGGTGAAGTTTAGCTGCCACTCATTTTGTATTCTGATTGGATAAGTTTTAGTTGATTAGAAAAAAGGAGAGAAATTAATCCCGCTAATAAAACTAGTTTTGTCCCAAGGATTTGCCAAGTTAGCGTGCCTTTTTGATTGTAGTGTGTGAATTGCTTATCTTCAATTTTTCGCTTATGAGTGCATTGATCACTGTTAGCTGTAATTATTTTTGTTGAAGTCGATCATTTGCCTACTTTTTCAAATTTAAGACATATTGACGACTAACATCAAAAATGGTAAACATAAATGCGTAAATTGTATTTCATCATATCTCTACACTACCTGAATACTCGTATGTTAAAACAAAATTTTTATATGATCAATAAGTATTATTGATTACTTAAAGTTTGATGGTCATCATCATTATATAATGGAATTATTTTCAAAATAATTTTGTATCTCTTATCTGCTGCAAATGTGTTTTGTAGCACTTGTTTTGTTGTCTTTGTTAATGTTATGTTTGTGTGAAATTTAAAAAATGTCATAAATAGACTAGAAATGCATCGGATATCCGCAAAACGTTCTTTCATTCTCTTAAAATCCTCTTGCGCTCATCATTTACCGTTTTATTTTCCTCTAACTTTTCTTTAGGCGAACACTATTTTTAAATCGCGTTTAGATCGCTGTTTTATCCCTCTTCATCTTCATATATAGCTTGAAAATTGATTTTGGCCGCAATTATGTATCACTGGTATTGAATTTGTATAAATAGTAATATTCCTGAACTTTTTTGTCCTCCCAGGAAATTAATTGAGTAATAAAAATGTGATATTTAAGTTGGATGTCTAATCTCTTTATATGCGTGTCCTACATATGTTTGCTTATTGAGCCGTTATGATTTCACATGTAACTCACTTTTAGTTTGAATTTCATCAATCTTTCCGATTTCTAAAATAGTTATCGGAATCCTCACACTTTTTCTAATGACAGCTATGGTTGCATGTATTTCTTTCAATCTTCTCGCTTTTCACAATATTATTGCATCGCGATATGAAGAAAAGCTGACAACATTGAGTTATAGGAAGGAGAGGAGTTTCATGTGTTTCGGGAGAGTTAATTACACACAGAAAATATTTTTTTATTTCAAGGCAAAGAAATGAACGTTATGGTTGTTGCATATCCTGCTTACAACAATGAAACTTCTTATCTTTGATTACTTTTCCACGATTTTATATACACTCGTCTTCGCTTGATTAAATTCTAAGCCAGTATTAATGTTTTTTGCATTTCTTCCATCATTCAAAATGAAGGTATTATTCCATCAAAGGAATTATGAATACGCACATGAAGACATTTACAATCTCGTACGCCGCACCACACACTGCATGCATTCACCATAATTCATTTCGCTCACTCAAACACATCTCCCTACTACATGCCAAC
This sequence comes from Nectonema munidae, assembly GCA_030549495.1. Taxonomy (NCBI): domain Eukaryota; kingdom Metazoa; phylum Nematomorpha; class Nectonematoida; family Nectonematidae; genus Nectonema; species Nectonema munidae. The sequence continues at coordinate 35,411 of JAUIRK010000838.1, forward strand.
TTATACAAAATAGTTTATATTGAAAGATGCTCAGAGATTAAATAATAATCTAATTGAAAATGATCCATAGTAGCTCATTTGATTTTACAGAAGTTTCCTGCTTTTCATCATATCTATTCCTCAACAATTTATGATATAGTAGTACCAAGGCACACTGTTTTGCTACATCATTATATCTTTCTTCATGTTTCAAGATTTTGTGTGTCCTTTTTAATGCATGTAAAATTGCTTGCAAGCACTTGTTCAATTGGCCAATATCAACTTCACCGTATTGTAATACTCCTATATATTAGATCAGTGTTTCTCAACTTTTTCTGCCAGGGACCCCTTTGATGAATTTTCAAAATTTAATTCCTCCTCTCAGTTTCCTTAAATGTATGCTTCAAAATTTGCATTGCAATTTTTTCTCAATATTTACATGGAATTTTTTTAATACAAGTTTCTTTATCAGTGTTCTCTCAAGATCACTGGAGGAAACCATAATACATATGCATTTACATAAAATATTTTTATAGTGAAGTTATACATATTTTATGGTCAGATTTTTACCTGAAAAAAATAGGAAAATAACAAAAATATATGATTTTTTTAAGTAAAAAGATGTAAAAAAAACATTTAAAAAACTTAAATCATAAAAATTTCGATACAATCTCACAGATTTGTTTTGTCTAGAGGTTTTTTTTATAAATATTTTGTTCTTTTTTATTAACATTTTTTATTTTTTCGTTTTTAAGCTTTCTTCTTGTTATTTTTTTTATCCTTTTTTTATATAAATTTTTCCATGCAGATTTTACAAATTTATAATGTCTAAAGATTTTTAAAATGTTTTTTACTAAAATTTTCTTTCTCTTTGTGACTTTTTGTTTCTTCCAGTTTCTTCCTTTAAAAAGTCTGCCCCATATTTTATAATAAATAAAATGCTGCTTTTTTATATTTAAATTAAAATCTAAAAGAATTTATTAATGGTACCGTAGGGCGTTTTCATCGAAAAGGCACAATTGCGCCGCTGGTATCGAACTATGAGGAAAGCAAGCTTGATCTAGGATCGAACCCAAGACCTTGAGTTATCGAATCCAGCATCTAACCAACCATACTCACGCCAAGTGTACGGAATTTATGAAAATAACTTATTTATCTGAATAGATATATTAAAAAAATTCTTGTAAAAAAAAATACGACCAAATTTATCACTGTCAAAAACGAAGATTAGATCTTTAAAAAACAACATTCCAAATTTCTTTGCCTTATTGAAGTTTTGATTGCTAAACTAAATAAGCGCTTAATTTTGTCATTTAAATATATTTGAAAAGAACTACAAAAAGATTGAAATCGCTAAGACCAACGAAGAAATGATGCGAATACGATATGAACAATAATACCAATCCCTTTCCATTGTCATTTTTAAATGCCAGTAAAGCAGAAGATTAGAGCATTTATAAAAGCAAAGATATACAATTAACTCATGTGTAATTTCCCAAAACAAAATTCAAGTGGATAATCAATCCAATTACTTAACCCATTAAGTACGATAGAAATCAGACGATATTTAAAAAAACGCAGACGATTTATATTCAAAGTCATTGAAAAAAGCAGACGAAGATGAAATTACTTATGTTCCCAAATGGGAACATTGGGACTTAATGGGTTAAGTCTACTTTTTCTAGAACGAAATCTGTTGTTGATTGTTTCGAATACACTAGAATGTGAAAAGTTCAATATTTACAAATTTGAATATCTATTGTATTTTAATACCTTTATGTATTTTTAGCTTGAATTTACACAAACACAGTATTTCTCAAATCCAGTCTCCATCCAACTTAACAAATTCTTTTCACTCAAAATTCCCTTCCTCCTCATTTTCAATTGATCCAAGTTACAGGTTCCTAAATTTATCTTTGTTATCAATATATCAATATTTTTCACATAACACAATGTGAAATTCACTAAACATTTTTGAGTCCACTAACTATAAATATTTATTATTGAAAAATCTGAATATATTTATTAACATTCATTATGTTTTATGAAACATTTAGAAGGTAGTTAGAAAATTTTGAAAAGTGAGAAATACTTTGCAATCCATTACTTCATCCTACTTACCTTTCCCAATATAACCAAAGCATAATGTGTCCTATTTCAAGGATACTCTAATATAAGTAGCCTCGCTCAAAGGCTTATATCATTTTGTGGCAAATGAGATATTAAGATGGGTGGTAGTGAGAAGGCTTTCCATTCAAACTCAAAAATGGGAATTATTTATAATTTGAAAAAATTTTAATTACACCAGTTTGCTTGGTATAATAGCTGCTTTTGACCAGAAGTGTCAAAGATACGGCCAACAGACTTCTCATTTTACAGTGGATGAATCAAATTTATCACAAGATATCGACTGGAAATTATTCACTTACAGTTTCTCTGATTAAAAACAACTTTATTACCACGTAATTTATTGCTTGCTTATCAATATCTTGTTTCAAAATATTCAAAAATAACTTTATTGTTTTAAAAATGCTCTGTATGTTTGGCACGACTTATCTTTGCAAGCAGGAATGAATTTTAATAATTCTAAGAACAGAACAGCATTACTAACTGATCAGGTAAATGATGAATTTTGAGACTTTTCGCTGATGCCAATTAAACTCCTGATATTGGTCAAAGTGTTAAGAAGAGATGTCAATCAAGTTTCTGGAAAATCGAAAAAGATAAACTAAAAATAGAAATTTCATTCAAACCTGGTTAATAATATTACTCTGTTAATTGATTGTTGTACTGAAGATCATCATCATTCTTCCCCACATATTTAAGTGAAACGGCATAAATGGTATGGCGATATTGCGTAGTGCTTTTAAGTTCCCAGTGTAGCATGACTGAATCGCAAGTTTACATTCCACTTGTTATTGAGGATAGTTATATGCCCAGACAACGAATTGTCAGAATTTCTATAAAGAAATTCTTTTTCTTTTTTGTTCAATGCGGTTTACAATTCCCCACAACGTTATAATGGCGCGTAACTAAAAAAAATGATACTAAAGACAACATTTTCAAAATAGTACTAAGACAAAATTTTTATACTATAAATAGAATGTATAAAAAGAAAAAGACTTTATAGTGTTTGCTTTATAAAAAAAATCATGATTCTAAAGACAAAATATTCGTTTCATTCATTTTTTTCCTTCTTAGATCATTGGGAAATATCTCACAAACGTACAGCCCATACAAAAAGTCATATTCACCAAGTTTAATTAATTCTCCTTTAAAGGGAAGGTAAAGTATTTTCATTTAATATAAATATATTTTAGTCTTATTTCCTTCTTTTACCTTCAACCGCCTATTTTTCTAAAAGATGTTCTTTATATAATAATCATTTGAAACTCTATGCATTTGTTAGTTATGAATTTAAAGAAATTTCTTTGTTAATTCCCAAATTTGGAACGTAGTGCATTTCTTGACAGGATACCCTTCCTGACGTAAATCGGGTGTCTGCAAACTAAACAAGAAATTTTATTTTGGGGACATATTGAATCGAACCTGACACCTTTGGAATGAAATCGTGGAGCTCTAACCACCACGCCACTTGCGCCATGTCTGCCTATATATAGGTAGAGATGTATTACATAAACTTTAATAACTCTTAAGGTGATTACTCAAAAAATTTCATTATTATACAAACCTTTTTCATCTGCCAATTATGCTTTTATTCTTTGAAATTCAACTTTCATTTTTTTGTCTTTACAATAGTATTCCATTTTTAGCATTAATCATTTGCCGCGTTTAAATGTAAAATTACATTATTACGTTATATTTTTTGTTTTTTCAAAAATCATTAAAAGTTGTCATTTTCTTTTGTTCCATTTTGCAAATATTATTGGCTTTTTGTGTTGATGCGTAGGATTGCATCAATGTTCGATTTTAAGCCCCTTTTTTATTTAATATCATTCTTGCTAAAATTCTTAAGGATTTAATTAAAGAAGATACGAGTGAGATTTTATATGCAGGTGATATAGTACTAATGGGAGAATCTTCTGAAGAATTTAGTAAAATGATTAGCACATGGTATGAGACACTAGAGAAAAAAGGTACAGGAATACTAAGTGGATGAAAATTAGCGATTCTTTTAAGGGTACTGAGAACACAGTTTCCAAAATAGATCCATGTGGAGTTTGTGGGAAAAGAGTTAAAAGAAACTCTATTCTTTGTGTACATTGCAATAAGTGGGCACATAAAAAATGCTCAAACATTAAGGGCAGTTTGATAAATACAACAAATTTTAAGTGTAGCTGCTGTTTAAGTTTCAACCCAAATACTGATGTAGTATTGGAAGAAAAAGTAGTAGTAGGCGGCGTAGAATTAGAAGAGGTTAAACAATTTTGTTATTTACGTGAGGTTTTAGACAAAACAGGTAGTGTAGGTAACTCAACATTTGTGAACATAGAATACAACTAGCTTGGAAAAAATTGAAAGCGTTAAGTGGATGCAATAGTATCTTTTCGTTAAAATTAATGGGTTTTCTTTATAGAAGTTGTATTAGGTCTAGTTTAGTGTATAGTGGCCAAAGTTGGGCTTTAAAAGAATCTGAGAAAAATAGACTAAACACCACAGAGATGAGGGTGTTAAGAATCATGTGCAAATTTAATTTAAAAGATAAGAAGTTTATGTCAAGTAAATGAAATAAATAAAGTATTAGAAATACAAAGGTTAAGGTGGTTTGAGCATGTAAATAGAAGACCTTCCAGTGATCTAATTAAAGAAGCTTATAAAATTCAAACTTTAGGTAAGAGTAAAGGCAGGCCAAAGATGACATGGATAGAAGTAGTCAAAAAAGACATCAGCAAAAGACATTTAACATTAGGGGACGAGCAAAATAGAAATGAATGAAGCCGCAAAATAATGAGAGATCAATCTAATTTTGTCTAAAATGCCATAGTGGTAAAAACCGGCTAAACCTCAGCGTGCTGGGAAAACTAGCCGTAAAATTGATTATTATAATAATATTATTATTATTTTTATGTTGATGCGGGTATCTTAATATTAAAATGCGGTAAAGTATGTCTGAAGCTCAAACTCATGAACATATCTGGCAAAGATACATGAATCTAAAAATTTGACGTAAAAGTGAATCAACATTTACATTGTAATGTGGTCTTTCTAGGAAACTTAATTTATACTACAATTTCCTTATCTACTCCAAGAAACACTATCTTGTTTAAAAATTGTCTTTAAAAATAATATTATCTTGCTTTAATTTGCAAAAAAATATTTGTTTTTAAAATACTTTTGATTTCTTATGAATCATTACGCAATCTTTTTTTAGGATTTCCCATAAGTTTTAAAAAATAAAGAAAAAAGTTAAACACAAAGTTATAAATATAAAATATTGAATGAGTTTTGAATTTTGCTTACATATGCCAACAGTTGGTTAAAATACGATTTAATTTTCTTGACGCTTGAAGGATAATTCTAAAAGAAAATTTTGAAATGGAAAAAAATATTTAAAAGTAATAGCTCTCATATTTCAAAAAAAATTTATAAAAGCAAAAAAATTGCAGAAAATACAATTGGCAGGCTTTTATTCTATTTGTCTAAGTCACATTTAATACATTACTCTAAGCCCATGTGGTAAAAATTTATTTAGCTACAGCTTCTACCTCCTTACTTTTTAAATGCATACATAAAAATAATTGAAATGGTTTTTTTATCAAGCTGCTTTAGATTTTAAGTATAAACATTTTTTATCAACCAACTTTTAGCCTTGGACTGAAATGACATAAAGCTAATTGAAAAAGGTAATCAGAGTTTTAATTGTCAAAGTGCAATGCTTGAAAGTCTATATATAAAGTTTTATATAACTTCATTTGCATTGACCTAAAAAGCTCACTAAATATCCTTACATGTGTTTATTCTTCTTTAGAAATAAAGATGTTGTATGGAATGCAGGTATGAAGGAACATTTGAAATATTAAAAAACGCGTATGTTTGCACTTCTTTATTTTAGATTCTTGCAGCTACGAAATAACACTACACGATAAAACGCATAACCTTTTTGCGCCTGCCGGCTTCAAATATGAAACATTCAATTCAAAATCCCATCTTCCAAAAAAACATTTGCAGCTGGACTGGATTTTTGGGTATCAGGGTCGTAGGAGTCGCAATAATATGTTTTATCTTCCTTCCGGTATCTTTTTCTTCAATTTATTCAAACCTTTCTTATGTAGTTATTCTTTGAATTTTTTTTTATTCTTTTAACCCTTTGAGGACCAAAAAATTTTTTCAATGGAATTTTATATACTTAAAGAAGACGGATCTTCAAAGGAAAGCAGTGTTTCCCACCTGGCTCTATGTTGACCCCCAAGGGTCCACATAAAAATTCGGATAAAAAATTTAAAAGAAAACTTTGAACACATTTATATGTTGCTGCAATATAATTTAAAAACGTATGCGTGTTATTCCTAAATAAGTAATACCTTTGTTATCAAGGCAACATTTTTCGTGGCTGTGATGCACTAAGAGCAATAAAGAAGTAGTTTAGCCCCAAAATTATGTTTCTCCTCAGGCGTCTACAAGAGCGTATATTATTTCGTGTTCATCAAAAACAATCTAAAGCTTTTCTTTGGTACTCTCCAAAATAAAAATGGTTGAACATTAGGTAAAATAAATTGTATAAATAAAAACGCTGAATAAACACTTGCTACTGCTTCGTATCTGTTTAAACCAGGGGTTTGGGAAAATTTTTTTACCCCTAAACCCCTTCATACAACATTTGTCTTCACATCGACCCCCACATAGAAATGTTTCATAAAAGCATTAATCAATGTCAACAATTAAGAGAGAAATAGAAACCAAAAATGTTTCAACTATACCATGTGCTAAACTATGTTTTAAAAGAAAAAGGAGATTTATTACTACTATAAAGTAAAAAAAGCATAGAACAATTTGGTAAGTTTTTCTATCTTATCGACCCCTAAAGATCTGTTATGGACCCCCAGGGGTCGAGATATCGCCCACTTTGCCGACCCCTGGTTACAAATCCTTTTTAACTTCAGAATTGGAATACTTTTTTTTATAATGGAAAATTTTTATAATTTTATTGAAATATTTTTAAATTCCATATTGTGAATGTTTAACGCAAAATCACTTTATTTTGGATTCTCGCAATAAGATTTTTCTTAATTAGAATTTTTATATATTTAATAAAGTTGTATGTTTATGAAAAATTATTAATTTATTACATTTTTCAATAAGTGGAATTGTGTATCAAAAAAAATCAATTTGAAAAATACATAAAATATTTCGCAAAAATCTCAAATTTCATTTATAAACTTTCAAAATTAAAATGTTATTAAGAAATTTTTATTCCTATTTTGAAATTAAAAAAAGACCTCGTTTACCTTCTAGGAATCTTGCTTTGGAAAAGATTAAACACCTAACATAACTAAGTTTCTGTAGTTGGGGGTTCACACCAAACATGGTTGGGAATCGTGCTTTAAAGTATTTATATCCGAAATTTTGGCAGCTCAAAAAGGTATAAAATTTTAAAATGTGCAATATAAGCTTCTTCTAGTACAAAAATATATTATCACAATAAAGATTTAATTTTTAAGTCAATTCGCGCTAATTTAGATTTTTCTATTTGTTCAAAGTAATTTATACTATCCAGGACGTGTCATTTTTTAATTATGCTCTAAAAGGATAAATTCATTTGACTTTATCAAATCGTTTTAGTGATGATCAATCAGTTTGTAAAACATTTAAACGAACTGTTTTTTGCATAAACGCCATGTTTCTAATATTTTATCCTGAAGTAAATTGGAAAATAAAATATATCTCGCTAAAATTGAGTATCCTGCTCAAATAAATCTGACAACTTTTTTACAGAACTTTTAGACCCTTCAGCGAGGATTTTAACAAAGTCATTATTTTACTGTCGTTGAATCATAAAGTCATAAAAAAACCTTGTTTATAAAATTGATTATAAATCCCCAGCATCTATTTAGCTTCCTAAACTTGCTAACGTTTAATCCTTGTTTTAAGGCATCGTTGTTTATCCCATCTCATTTGTTGTTGTCCTGTACGATGTGAATAAACGCACACAACGCCACTATACAGAGCATAAAGCTGAAATTAAAAGGTTCCTTTTTTTCTTTCCTACTGTCATATTTATACATTTGCTATACAATTTACATTTTTTTACTCCTTTTACAAATTATTATTCTTTTGTTAAATAAATTTTTAAAACAGTATTTTATGTTGGTAATTTATGTTAAAAAAGCGTGTACTGTTGTTATCAAACTTAATATTTATTCTGTGTAAGTTTTACTCTTTTTATGCCATTCTATTTAGTTTTTTTGCAATACTATTTTGCCTTTTTGTCATTCTAACTAAATAATCACATGTGTTTTTTAAAATCATATTTAATCAATTAAAAAGATACTTCCAAATTAAAGTGCAAACTTTTTTTTTAATTAAAAAAGTAAATGAAAAATTAAAAAAAATTATTGTTGAAGAAATAAAAAAATTTGTAACGATTTAAATGCTAATTCGTTGTGAAAATTTTAGAAAATTTAACATAAAAATAAATTTGAAATATCAAAAAAGTGTTCAAATAAAAATGACACATGTCAAAACAATATAATCATAACAGCATCAAAAAATTGAATTAAACTCTTGATCCCAGATAATAATCTTCCTATCTTTTCCGCCAGTTATGATATTTTTTGCAAAAGGACAAAATCGAATTGCAAAAAGACCAAATAGAATTAAAAATAGTATATTATTTGAAAATTTTAGGAAAACTTGCAAACCTTAATTATAACGAAGAATGTTCTGAGTTTGTTTGTTTTGTTGAAAATTTTTTAGAGCGTTATTTACTTCATTTTGAATTAAAAAATGAATCTTTTTCATATTAACCCGTTTAAGGCTAAGCAAAGCAGACAATATCTAAAAAAAACGCAGACGATTTATATTCAAAGTCATTGAAAAAAACAGACGAAGATGAAATTACTTATGTTCCAAAATAGGAACATTTGCCGTAAATGGTTTAAATAAACCTCATAAGACCAAGTTATATATCATTTAAGATGTTGATAATAATTTGAACAAATTGACTTTTGGTAGATAAACTTCCGCTTTGAAAAGGGAATGGTAGTTACGCAGAATCTAAAGATCCATTTGTTTCAAAGGATTTAATCCATTTAAAAAAATAGATTTTATATATCTTTAATAGATGTTTTTTTATTAAAGGGACTTGTAATCAATTAAGTAGAAAATGGGAAATCTCTGGATATACAGGATATATCATATTTACATCGTATATATGATATCATTCATCTTCACCCTCTGTTCCTTGTTTTCCTTTCACGTAACAGTAGATTTGATCTTAAGTAGACCAGAGTGGTTGGAAATTTAATGTTCAAAGAATTTATTAAAATATAAGTTTTACTGTTTCAATCAGTATCAATGTGTTCAATTATCGGGCTTAATTTTTCTATTTACCTATCATTGAACAAAGTAGGTAATCTTTATATGTGCCATATTTAAATGTAAACGTATTTAGCAATATTTTCAACTACGTCTATCATTGTATATTTTGTAATCATTGTTCACTTACTTTTTAGTTTAGCGACGCATCCTGACCGATTGCTTATCGCAAGTGGACAGGTGACAGCGATTGATACCTCAGATGCGCCTAGCAATAAAGAGTTGTTGGTTTGCTTTTTTTTCTTCAAATACGTGTACTCTGTCATCTTTATGTTTTTCTTTGAAATTTCGTCTTTGTTTAAAGGATTTTTTACTTTAAAGTAAACTCTTGAGAGTCATTATTTTTTAGTTTCAATTACGGTGCAAAAAAATTTGAAACTAAATTTTAACCCATTAAGTCCCAATGTTCCCATTTGGGAACATAAGTAATTTCATTGTCGTCTGCTTTTTTCAATGACTTTGAATATAAATCGTCTGCGTTTTTTAGATATCTTCTAATTTCTATGGTACTTAATGGGTTAAACATTCTATTTTTCCATGATATGAAGACTATCATATATGAATATAAATTTCATATAAAAACTCAATTTTTACTGAAAATTAATTCATTTTGCTGAATTTTAAATATAGTTTTAAATATACAGTCAATAATCTTTTAGAATTTGATATAAAATATGCGAAAGGATTTAGAATGGTAAATTTAGTTTCAAATGTTTATATACACATTTTTGCAACTGGAAAGGAATGAGTGCCAGAATAATAATTTTTTTATATTTATTTTTGGAACAGTTAAAATACACGTATCCAATGCATGCTTGTTTTGTATTTGCTTCATTTTAACATTATTTTTTATTTTAATTACATGATATCCAATTTTTAGTAATGAGAAAACAATCTAGATTTTTTGCTTAGGGTGATGAAAAAAGAGTATAATTTTTTGATTTTTTTATACAATGAGACACCCTTTCATTGTATTTTTGTTATAGAAATCAATAAATCAACTTTCATTCAAAAAATGTTTTTCCTTTTTTTTCAAATTAAGTATGTAGCATAACTGTGACATTTTAGGCAACTAAAAATAAGTTATAGTACACTGAATATTAGACACTTTGATTTCGACACTACACTTGAGTAATATTAGTAACCGCGATTTTGTTGATCGCTTAATTCATTTTGTAATATCTTATAACCGATCGATTAACTGTTTAATTTGCGGCAAATTATGACTTCATATACATAAGACAAAAATCTTTCGCCAAGAAAAGGGAAACAACGAAGACAATTTTATTAGAAAAATTGGCAATTCGTTTGCAAAAACACTTATAATTACACAAGATAATATTTTAAATATGTTAATTTGTTATGATTTGCTAAAAGCTCTGCGAGTTGGTGATGAATTACGACGGTTCAGTCAATGTGAAATAGTAAGCCATATTAATCGGTTAATTTTAACTGAATACCATCACTACTTTTGAAGTACAGCTACCATGTTTTACTTTTTTTCTACTGGACTTTATATAAATTCATTTTTGTCTCTAGGGAAAATCTCATTCAACAAAAATAGATCATCCTATTATAGGTTAAATGTCTTGTCTTGTATAACAATGGTACCCCATTTTAACGTTTTCATATATTTCAGCGCATTAAAAAACGAGACCGACGCCAGAATTTGTGAGTGATAGTTAAATTCATGTTATGGATAAAAAAGATATAAATATTTCATTTTTTTAATAATGCAAGAAAAATTTCTAATATGAACAATTTACAAGAAAGCATGCTTTTTTTACCATGAAATTTGTTGTATAGTGTAGTTAGTCCGAGATTAAGAGCTCAGCGCTATTGAGATTAATGAACAAAATTGTAGAATATACTAAAAAAACGATATTATTGAGTAGTTACTCTAGAAATATCCTTTTAAATAGAAATCATTTAGTTTACTAAGCCTATCCTAATTACAAGACTTTTTTAAAACGATTTTCCTTTACTCCTTTAAAACTAAGTGAAACGATGATAATATATATATTCCAAGTTTTTATACAATAATTGTGTTTTTTCAGCCACATGTCAGAATATGGGATCGAGTTTCAATGCAAACAGTTAAACTGATTGGTTTGGGATACTTTGAAAAAGCTGTATCATGCATTGTTTTCTCCAGAGTAGTAAGATTTTATATTAAGAATAACGGAGTTTTACTTTAACTGATTTGCTTCCAGAAAGAACTTGACGAATTTTATGTAACGCGATAATCAAGATGTCTGTCATTTTAAAATTACCCATAACAAAAAAACTAATTTTATAATATATATCATTCTATTTTTTTATTTCCTGGCTTTATTCTATTTTTAACTGTAAAGTTAAAAAATAAGAACTTCAAATTGAATCGACCAAGTTTCAAATTATTTCGATGTATATTTCACATTATTAAGATTATCAAATTTCAATCATTTTACTCACTTTTCTATGATGCTCATGTAAAATGAAGACTTCCTAAATCTTAGCACATTCCATACGAGAAAAACTAGACTAGATTTGATTTAAAAAAATGAATAAATTATCTGTGTCACTTAAAACTGATTTTTGGATGATGTGTTAAAATAATTTCAGTTATTTGCCTATCTTAAACCTCTCCTTATCTATCTATAGCATCTAGGTGAAGAACATTTGTGTTTGATTAATAATATTAAACATCCAATAGACTAATATAAATTATAACTGGTTAACTCAACCAATTAAAAGAATTTTAAAGTCTTGTGGACAATTTCAAAGACTAGTCTCCCGTATTCATTTCAATTGAATTTTATATATTTAAAGCTGACAATTTTCATTTCTTGTAAGACTGATGTCACTTTGATGCTGAAAGGATAAACGAACAGAGTCGACTATTGTGGACTTTGCAAATTAAAATCTCGCTTTACATTTGATATCGTCATGTTATTCTAGTCTTTAAATCTGTGATTATTATTAATGAAGAAATGTCACTTCACCTGTCTTTTGTAGGATGGGGGAAGATTATTGGCTACAATTGATGAATCTCCGGATCATACGCTTTCTCTTTGGGATTGGAGTAATGAGCTAAGAGTTGCACAATTAAAAGTAAAATTTTTTTTTTCAAGTCTTAAAATAACCAAGAGAAATCATATGCTCTTGTTGACTATAGTTTTTTTAAAAAAAATCCAACATCTAATGCCTGAAGATTCGCTTTCATTTTTTGTTGCATACATTACAGCACTTTTATTATTTCTTTTTAGACCACAAATGACCAAGTTTTATCCTTACTTTTCCATCCAAATGATCCCTCTTCCTTTTTTACGTGTGGTAAAAATCATTTATTTTCATGGACGATGCACGAAAACTTTTCTACAAGAAATATCGGAGTATCCAAGAAAGCAGCCTTATTTGACGTATATTTCTTTATTTTTCTTTCTTTTTATGAGAAATACTTCATTGCTTATTTATTTGCAGTTCTCCTATTTGATTGTCTCGTAACCGTTTAAAAATTTTATGCTCTGTAAATTCTCTGTTATTTTTCTAGTAATTACCACACATTTTGTTATTAGTTTTGATGATGAAATTAGTAATATGTAAATATACAGATATTTTTAAGAGAAACTTACATGTTCCCAACTTGAAAAATAATATAAAATATTGGTGATTAAAAGGAAATTATTTTTTTTTAATTATTGATTTATAGATAAATTATTATTATTTGCATAACACTTGGTGATAAAATGGTTGTTTAAATAATTTCGTTGAAAACCCTATTTAAAAGTGGTATCTATTTCAAAAACTGGGTAGATTTATTTTTAAACAGTAGAACTCACAAATAAACTTGTTTAAAATGCATACTTTGGACACACTAAACTGTCTTTCTATAATTTTATTTTAGGCATATTATATACGACGGTTTCTCAACCTTTTTGTTTAAATCGGCCATTGAGATTCTAGAAAATTTAAAAATCGTCTGCTTCGAAGTAAAAAAATGTTTGAATTTTTTTTTTCAAACTTAAATTTGCATTCTTCTTCATTCTCTTCCAAAAAATAGTCTTAAAAATTTCCTTCCATAGATTCCATTTCACAAGAAAAGGAGTTATCTGAACTACTAGGTATAATGAACAAAGAGTTATTTTAGATTTATGATTAAATATTTGGATTTGATTTAAATTCTGATAACATTTAAATTAAAGAAAGAATAAAATTTAAAAATCATTCAAAAAGGGAACAAAAAATTTATATTAGTTTCTTTTTTAACTAATATTTTGTTGACTTTTATAAAAAAATTTAAATTTTCATGTAAAAACTAAGTTTTTGAAAAATAAGATGATGAATATTTATTTATACAATGGCAAGTATTTCATAAAAAAAATTTCACCTGATTCACACATGTCATAGGTTGCCCTTATTGTATATCAATGTATTTTTTGAGTAAAGGAATTTTACTTTAACCCTTACCAGCACAATGGGTCTCCAGTGACCTCAGAGTAAAACTCACCTATTTTCAGTTTTATGACTTTTGCCCTTGAATTCTCAAAACTTTTCATAAGCTCGTATTTCATCTTGTGTCAAATGTAACAAGTTGTGTAGCATCTTTTTATGTTAAAATGTAGAAAGGCGAAAAGCCAAAGTTCATCATCTGCATGGAGTTTTTGCGTACTGGCGTTTTGATAACTGGAGATTCAAATGGTCAGCTCTTGGTTTGGAACAAAATGAGTATGCGGGTGGAACGAAAAATAGCATCTCCTCATACTGAAGGCGTTTTTGCTTTGTGCTCCCTACGAAGCGGAAATATCATAACTGGCGGAAAAGATAGGAAGATTATTATCTGGGATCAAGAGCTTAATCTCATTACTCTTACAGCGTGTGTTAAGGTTTATTAATTACAAATAAATAATATTTATCGAATGTATCCCTTTAAATTTTGTGTAACTTTATAATTTGTGGTCAATTTTTTCGCAAAATTTAATATCAACTTCCTGATTCAATATCTAAGAATCATGAGACTCCTAATTTTTTGCGTTCCATTTTTGTTTAAGTGTAAGGTATTTCCTTCAGTTCTAATGGTTCTGTTCTCTTGGCGGCGAAAAATCATTGCATGAAAAGGAGATCAACTGAAATTTATCTACATGAGATCCTTATTTATTCAGAAATCATATCAATCGTTTTTCTAGTTTTCATATTTTTTGATTGTAACTTTCCCAAAATGATCATGATAATTTTTAAAAATATTCATAGTGTATTTTACAAATAAAAATTGAAATATGTTAATTGAACATTCAAGATTCAGGTTTGGTAGTTATTTTCAACACTCTCAAAACTGGTTATTAAATTATATATATACTAAATCAATTTCTCTTTTTTTATATGTTTAGCATTAATCTAAAATGTATTGTCACAGATGGAATCTCTTTTCATTCTTACGGTTTTTAGTATTTAAAAATTCTTTTAATACATTATCGAATTAACAGGACTTAATGGCTGATAACCCACATGTCGCAAAGATATACTTAAACTTATTTCTTCCTTATAAATTTGAAGATGCCCTTGAGTTTTTTTATTGACCTGTTCCAAATTTCAGTTGTTTTACGGAACCATCAGCAGCAATGGTGAAATGAAATTCTAAACCAAATTCAGTATATTTTTCGACTATTTTGTCAAATTGTTATTTTTGCTTATAAGTACGTAACCTTACCACATCGGTGATTTTATTATCCGAATAGTTTTTTAAATGTTGTGTTTGGATTAACAAGTTTTGACTATATTTTATTAAGAACTGCAATATTTTAAAATTTTAGAATTTTTTCTTTTAATATTTTTGAAGTTTTCATTTTTTCACTACTTAATTCACATTGGTAACTACAAATCAATATATTTCCATATCTCCTAATTAATAGCGTAATTAAAAATTTTAAGTAAGTTTCCGTTTGTTTGTTGTTTTGTGAAATTTTCGATTAAAAACTTGGAAAAATAGATCTGATCCCCAGAGCTTTAGTAGAATAGATCATATAGAACAAAGCTCAGTATATAGTTAGAACAAAAAAGGCTATTTATGAAGTGAGGGGAATTGAATTACGCTATCAAGCATACGCTCTTTTAATATCAACACGTTATAAGGAAAATGTTTCTCTTTTTAGTTTATTGAAAGTTGGGGATCCATACGCACGATTTGTGAAAATAATTCGTCCTCTACAGAAGATAGGGTTTTCATTGGAACGACTAAAAACATTCTACTTGAAGGAAATCCTAGCAATCCAAAATCATTTGATATTATGACTGAAGTATTTTTTCTTATGATTTTCCTACTCTGATTAAATTTTTTATCATAATTTTTACAAATTTCAAGGGACATTTGGATGAATTACTTGGACTAAGTTGTCATCCTAGTCAAAATCAATGCATAACATGTGGCTTAGATGGACAAATACGGCTCTGGGACATAGAAAATCACGAATGTACTCTTTTTAGGGAAATTACCGTATGTTTTCTTAATTCCCATATTTTTATCAGCGCTGCACAATCAGAGGCCAAAACGTTGAACTCTGACTTCAAGTATATTTACAAAATGGACTTCGAATACAAATTTTAGAAATCTCAATCTTAGTCTTAGTACTCACAAAAATCC
Source organism: Nectonema munidae (assembly GCA_030549495.1). Classification (NCBI taxonomy): domain Eukaryota; kingdom Metazoa; phylum Nematomorpha; class Nectonematoida; family Nectonematidae; genus Nectonema; species Nectonema munidae. The sequence continues at coordinate 51,501 of JAUIRK010000838.1, forward strand.
CTAATTACCATTACTAATTACTAATTTTTATACAGAACTTTCTTAGCTTTTTCTATATTTGAGAAGTGTTGTCTATTGCGTATTCATAATTCACAATTTTGTTGACACAGTTTCCCGATTTTCAAAGATCTGCTTCCCCGTCGCCTTTTTGCATGTTCTTCATTATGGATTGGTATGATCACAAGGCTATTTACATGATAAATTGTCAATTTGCTCCGTACAACTTTGTCTAAGAAAAAACAGATTCCTTGAATTGAGAATTCGTTGATTCCTTTCAAACTAAAACTACTCTTAGTCTTGCCACAAAAGATGTTGTTTAAGACAGTACTGTTGTGTCGTTAACAGTGATGGCCTACTTTATGATACGAAGAGAAATGTCTTCTTTTCAAAGTATAAAAACGAAATTTAAGTAAGCAAAAAATGTTTAATATAAGATTGGTTAATGAATGCTTTCAACATTCTTGCTGCACTCATTGTATCTTCCTTGTTCAACTCATTTATCCCAGTTGCAATATAACAAATTCTGAAATAATATTGTTTTTGAAAACAAGAGTTTGTGTGTAATTTATTGTGTTCAGATGTCTTAAATATACAAATTCAATGATATAAAAAAATCGTAACAAATTTGAAATCATACTGAACTTCGAAATTTATCGAATTTCTTTTTTTCTTACGTAATTTTGAACGGTTACTTTGTTAACGTACCGTAATTTCGAAACGTAACGCGCCATATGCCACCACTGGTCCTTAGAAACACTGCGTCATCATTATTGAAGCATTTTTTCGTTAATCTGCATCTTTTTTTCTCTAAGGAGTCAGCGACGTGTATCCACTTTCATCCGTTCTACAATAAGGTGGCTCTTGGAACGCATTCGGGAGCGTGGGCTGTGATAGACATCGTTTCTAGGGAAATCGTTTCTCAGCGCTCTGACAATAACACACCTATCAACTGTCTTCGGTACTCGCTTGGTAGCCATTTTTACTCGCTCTTTCGTTGTCGTATTTTCTTAATGGCTATATTTCAGATGGAAATCACATCGCTATTGGTTGTCACGACTCAACCATATACATTTACGAAGTTCAAGAGGAGGGTGTTGTCTATGAAAAGAAGTTCAAGTGCATGGTAAGATCTTTAACCTTAATATCCAGTAGATGGTGATGTGAATGAAACTTCCGAGATTCCCGTTAAAGTCCTTTATCTATATTATGTAACAACTTCCTTTCGACCCTTTCTGAAACAATGGGTCACCAGAGTGACTTACCAAATAAAAGTCTACTATTTTTGAAAAATAACGGTGCTTGTACATCATATGCTAGAGAGCAGAACAATATGAACATCTAGAAAGCAAGTCCGAAGGTTGTGGATAGTGGAATGGCCATCCGATATGGTGGTTAGCTGCGACATAAGCAAGCTTAGCTTTATGATTAAGCGGCCCGAACAAACAGCGACAACAACGTGGCGGAGTAGTAGATTGGGTAACTCCTTTCTACCAGTTAAAATGCTCCATGTTCAGGACGATGTCGTGACGAGGCGAGTAAGGCCGCCTTCAAATAAGCCTAATTACTGCTGCCTTTCAGTTAGTCAAATTAGACCAATGCTAGGTCCGCAGCTTACAATTACGGCGTGGAAGAGAACTGGAAACCTCACCACGTAATATCTCCAAGAATAGCCATGATAAACTAGAAAACAAATTCTGGTGCCCCATGGTTGAACATGTCCAAATTGATACGGCATTTGATGATCTACATCATATGAAAAAGAATTATGCCGAAGATTCATATGTCGTTATTTGAAATAAATCTTGTTGAAAATTTCAAATCCAGTCAAGTTAATCTGGACTTCATTATCTTTATTGCATTTTTTTAAAATAAAAAATAACTTAGTCCCGAAACATGGGTATCATCGATGCCTTATTTGTTTCTCGCTTTTCTCGAAATATAAGGAACATTGCTGTGATGAGTTGGTTTATTTTCTGGAATATACTCGTCTATTTTATAATTATTTCAACCAATAAAATCAAACCACGGACAGACAGAGAGACTCTAAAATAGGGGTAGCCAACCTTTTCTAGAATATGCGCCAATCATGTTAATCCTAAATTACGAAGCGCCAACAATTTTTTTCTTCTTACTGTTTCTAAATATATCTTTAAAGTTTAAAATGGGTTGATTTTTTTTATATATTTGACAACTTTTCCATAATAATTTTTGCAGAATAAAAATGAAAATTTTCTTTCTAGCACAATTTATTCTTTCAAATTTTGAAGTTAAAATATACAATAAACATAAAATTAATCTGATTTTTTAATCAGATTATAAATTTAAAGTTAGTTCACTAACAGAAAGAGTTAGACAACTATTAAAGTTTGGAATTTATACAAAGTTATTCTGAATTTGGAGATTTGTACTATGAGCCATTCATGAATACACCATGCGCCAAGCTATTTTCTTTTATGCACCCATTTGATTTTAAAGGGACATTTGTCTGGCGTTCTTTCAATTGACTGGTCGGAGTGTAGTTATTTCTTGTGCTCATTTTCCTCAAATTTTGAAATGAAAGTATGGTCATCTAGGGACGGCTGTGTCCTTGAAGATGCCTCCGTCATTAAAAAGATCGTTTGGCATACCAAAACCAACATCATTAGCTTTGACACCGTAGGTAAGGATATACTTTCTCTCTCTCATTTGTAAAACGATGTCTTATTTTTTCATGATTTAAGGCTTGCTCAATGATGCTGAGAAGATTGTTTCTGTTTCACGCTCTCGCAATCAAAAAGTCATTGTATCCGCTACCTCTAATGGACTCTATAATCTGTATTCCTATCCTCTCTTTTACCCCAAGGTAATATATTTTTTTAAGGTTAAAAAATATGTTTATTTTTTAAGAGCAATAAATTGATAAGTCATATTTTTGAATTTTAATTTTTCAAAAGAATTTAACTCCTGCATACGTCACTATGGGTCAGCAGCTACCTATTAAATATAAGTCTTCTACTGTTATATGCAGAATCATTAAAAAAGAAAGGCCGATTTTTCGAAAAAATACTGCCTGAGTGGGTTAAACTATTTCTCGTAAACCTACTTAGGAATGATCGACCATGTGAAGTTGTAATTTCACATCAGAAATCCTCAAAGAGGTAACAAAAGAAATTAAGAAACTAAAAGTTTAAATCTTGCTTTATATATATTTTTATATATATATGCTTATATATATTTTATGCACACATCTCGATCCAAACACAGGGGGGGGGGATTTTTTAATCGATTTCATTCGCTAATTAAATTGTATTTTTGTTTCCATTTTCAGGCAAAGGGGAACTCACTTTTTGGGAATTGTGGGTCAGATAGTCGATTTGACTTCATCTTCAACGATTCCTGTCTCGTATCTGTTGGTGGAAAGGATTATTCCATCAAAATTTGGAAGATTGTAAATGATGATGATGGTGGTGGTGGTGGTTATGCTAACAACAATGGTCTCAACTGATTCAGAACTAAAAAAATGTTATCAATATTTAAAAACAATTTATAAAATTTGTTACATAATATGGCATACATATTGAATATTAATATTCCTTAATTTGTTTCTATAATAGTAAAATATAAACTACTGAGAACATGCTGTGAGTTATATATAGAAAGTATTTACATGCTCCGTTTACATTTATGTTATCAATATTTTTGTATTTTTTTCTACTGTGATTGCTTAAATTGATCTTAAATTTTCACCTAAAATCAAAGATTTTATTTCAGGAAATATTTTTTTTGTTTTTATATAATTGGCAAATCGATTTACATCGATTTATCATATATTGATTACTTATTCTATGGATTTAATAAACAGTTTAACATACTTAACTAACATGATAGGATGAATCTTCTCATTCCAGTGTATTGTTGACAATTTATAATTGATGCGTTCTGTGTTGCAATAACTAATGCATATTAGTATTTATATATAACACAAACATTTCTTTTTATTTATGAATATTTTATTTGCACGTGGTCTTATTTGAAGAACAAATATAAAATTGAATTTTTACATGGAGGAAAAAATTCGTTTTGTCCTTCTGAAGATGAATCTGTAGTGGGCATTCATTCTGCATGTTCAAAATGATGGCTAATAATAATTTGTCCTTAAAAACATAGCTAATGGTTTGCAATTTTTAGAACTTTAAAAAAATTCACCAAAAATTAAATATTTCGTTTTTGTGATGATGTTCTTCTTACACATCTTCAGCTTTTATATTTTCTATACTTCATTTAAATCATTGTTTGTTTCTTCAGAATTTCAGTTTCTTCTAGATATAAAGTGTGTTATATATGATTTTAAAGTCAAATATCCAAAGGTAACTTTATTATCACAAAATTTCCATTCATGCGATACAATTGAGAAATTTGTATGCCAAAGTTTGCTGCAACGTTTCATTACTGGTAAACATTGTTAGACTAGATGCGTTTATGGCGTTCAGTATGTGTTTATTCTCTCCTCGTACATGTTTTTAAAATTTGATGTTTTAATCTCATTTCTCTCAACTGGAATGGCAAAAAAAATTATTCTCAGAAGGATTTATATTTTCTCCATTGATTATGTTAATATTTAATCAAAAGCTGTATATATTGAACATCCTATGGCCAAATGAAGGTGTTCATTATTTTGAGGTATTCACTATAAAGATGTCTCTTTAGTTTCATTACTTTGAGTAGTTCACTAATGAAGGCTTGATGTATATGATCATTTCGAATTGGTTATTGCGACCTTACCACCAAAGGCCTACACTTCAGACTTGATCGAAGAAACTTAATGACAAGATTTACGAAACCAACATGTCACCAAACTCCAACATTGTTTTGTTCTAATTTCACCATCTTCTATGTCGCCATCGTTAGAAATGCAGTTGAAGCCATTGCACATGATCTGAATTTTTCTCGTAGATTAAAATGATCAGAACCTCGAACTTTCTGTTACAAGAAATTTTGCCGTGTTACTTTTGCAGTTCTATTTTAGCAAACTTTAATTTAAATTTTGTTTATTTTCGAACCATTTTGTCGTATGATGTTATCTTTATTATTCAACACACCTATAAATGATCATTTATGGGTTTTTTTGCAACTAATGCATATTTTGATTACAACAATCACTACATGGGCAAATCGAGAAAAATCATAAGTTAGGGATAAATATTCCACCTAGCGAAATTTTATTCAATGAAATAAAAATAATTTTTTACGTTAGGTTCATATTTGTCTGATAGTACAAAACTCCGTAAGTTGTTTAATGACTAGGTGAGTGTTAATAGTTGATCTATGATGTCATTAGTTGTCAATAATTCAATGAGGACAGAAAAAAAGCATAAATGTCAAATTCCTCGTTCTCTTAGTGAACTCCAACCAAACTTCAAACCAGCAATCGGATCGACAATATTTGCAAGTTTACAGATCATTAAACAATAAATAGCTTCTAAAGTAGTGCAGTAGTGATAAAAAACTAGTTCCCAGTCTCAGATTTCACAGAAATTAATGATTACCACAGTTTCGGCATTATATATAAGATGATTTATTCTTATAAAATACTGACATCTACATTAAATTGCCAAGCAATATCTCTGTGTATGACTTAGCGCAAATATCCTTCACATGCTGAAAGTTTGGAGAAACTATGCAGATGTTGGTCTCATCTACAGAATCAATGAATCCAACTTTCGTAACATAAAGAAAGAGGAATAAATATAAGATCGACAGGAACAGTAACATTCAACACTACGGCGAAAAGGTGATAGCTGCTGAAGGAATCTGCATCTCCCGCTCAAAGAAGATTGCTTTCTTGAATACAAACACATCCGACAGTTTTATGATGAAAGTAGTTAAGCCTCCTTCCAGCAATCAAATAAAATATATTGGCAATAAAGATTTGCCTTCAAAGAAACTTGCTGCTAAACAGTTTGTCAAAAAAACTTTCAAGATGCTTATTGAGAAGGGAAGGTATTCAAGTGTTCAACACGTATGCATCTGCTTTTTTTCAGAAAAATGCGATCGCGCTGTGAACGAAAAGGGAAAAGATTACATTGCACTCATAATAAGGCTTGGATTACATTTATCATTTAAAGATTGGTATGAAATCTGAAAATTTAGAATAGGTCAGAGTTATCATAAATGGCACAGATGCCAATATATGAGGATTTAGTCACTCAAGATATTTTAGAATTTGAATTTGTCCTTTTTTGCGTGAAAGAGAGAATCTTTTAGATGAAGAAGGTGGATAACTTTGTTTATTGAAAAATGAACATCACGAATGATTCATCCGAAAACCTTCTTCACTTTTCTTGTTACCTTCTTCTCGGACATCAAATTCTTGCACCATATGTATTATGCTTCATCCGATAATTTCATCGCGGTAATTTCATCGTGGAAATTTCATTGAAAAGTAAATTAATCGTGATGCAATACATCGTTGGTATTTTCATCGTATAGTGATTACATCGCGAGATTTATGGATTGACCATTACTTCCTTGCGGTGTCACAAGATAATCCCACAATTTGCGTATACAATTATGCATACATTTTTATAAAATTACTAACTGTATACTACACATTTATTTGTATCTTCATACCTCAAAATGTCTTTAAGTGCAGGAAAAGCAGCTTTAATTTAGACTTATCGTCATTGTCTCTAACTACCTGGATTTCTTCTCAAATTCTGTGTATATATAAATATCTTTTCATAGGATATTTTTTTTAATAATAAAACTAAAAAATCATTTAATTGTTCGCAATAAACTTAAAAAAATTATAAAGAGAATATTTACAAAATAACATTGAGCGTCAAGCATAAAATTAGTAAGACGATGTAATTACTGCACGATGAAAATACTTGACGATGAAAATACCGACGATGTTTTGAATCACGATAAATTTACTATGCGATGAAATTACTTTTTTATTTTGATTTCGTTTTTATTTGTTGATTGGAACTTATAGTAAAATTTTTATTATATAAATTAATTTTTATTCCACAAAGTCAGTTAATTTCACTCAAGTCTTAGGGTGGCCAAAGGTTCCTTCCATGAGGGGGGGGGGGGGTGGAGTGATTTGCTCTCTGTCATCCATCCTCTCTGGCTACGCCTATCTATTCGATGGAATCTGTGATTTTCCTATATTTTAAGTGTCTCAGAATATATTTCGAAAAGCTTTGTAGACATCAAATCTTAAAATAAATAAATTTTTTGTAATGACACTTTTTTGATTTTGGCATCTATAGCTTATGTTCTTTTTCAATAGTTTATATTTCAAAAATTGAGATTTTACAGTTTCATTGATTTTTTTTCCATAATACGAAATTTTATCGCCTCTCTTTCTCTAAGGTGTATTGATTTTAATCAATATTCTGAAAGAAAATCTATGCTGCTCTCTTACTTTAAACGACTCCAATACACGCTTAGCTCAGTGTGTGTTTGTGTATGCATCTTCTACATCAAGAATGATTCCAGGCTTCACGTATTGATTTTATTTTTCCCCTCTTACTTACTACCTGCATTCAATTGTTAGCATTGTGAAAATCTGGGTGAAGTGTAAGTAGCATTTTTTTTCTATTTACGATATCCTTCCTAATTTTACCTGTATATTTGAGCTTCAAGACACCTTTACCATATATTGTACTTATTTCAAATTTTCACTGCTAGTATATACATACCATTATCTTTTTTTAAAGTTCTAAAATCTGAAGCATGCCAGAACACAATAGACTTGGGATCGTGTTTACTATACATTTAACTTCATTTTCCTTTTCATTATTCAAAATAAATAGCACTTACATTATTTTAAAAATAGCAATCGGTATCCTTCGTTTCTTTCCGTTAATTTTTCTAAAAAATGAACTACAGTTGATGCTTACAATTTTTTGAACTTTAACATGCTCTAAAAATTAGAACTTTACAAAGTTTTCCAAAAATCTCAGTACCAAATTTTCATCTTCTCAGCTGGTTCTCTAATGAATGAAAAATATCATCTTTAATCAGCAGGGCTTGAGCGATTTTTAAAAAATTTCTCCATGAAAATATTCAGATGGCATATTTTTATCTAAAAATATTTATATCCAATTATAACTTTTCTTTTCCTTAAAAAATCCATATAACTTATGAAAATTAATTTTAAATTTTTATTTTTTTAACAAAACTTTTACTTACTTTTTCATGTTAATAAGGCAACAAGTGATTTTTGTCTGTCCTAGAATAAGATTCATCCATTTGCAGCTACCGACTTTAAATTCAAAAAAAGTCATAACCATAATTTCTATATGTGTGGCTTCTCTGTATGTGTGTTCTAAATTTTATTCGAAGTATCTTTTTGTCCTATCCAATTTAACACATATGTTAATAAAGGTTTGAACATTGTTTTTATTATACATATTTATGGACATATACTGTATATCATAAAAATTTGGCGCTTTTCTTTCCCTGAAAATTAAAAGTCGTAATTTCACAACTAAATTTCAGGCGAAAGTGGTAAAAGTAAGTTTTCCTATTTTTTATAATAATATAATTATCAATAATTTTTTGAATAAATAAATATTTACAATATTTTTTCTAAATGCCAGCAATACCAATATTTGGATAATATGGATACAAAGAACTTATTTTTTTTGAAGTCAGATGTTACACCTCATCAAAAGTGAATGGTATTTTAATTACCAAGAATAGTAATGCCAGGCATTGTTACGACTTTTTGTTTTCGGTGTATATTTTGGCAAAATTCGCGAGAATCTGATATTTCGCAAATATAGAAAAATAAGTGTAACATATGAAGATAATTTTGAAAATATTTGATTGCTAGCAAAAATAGCCTTACACAAACTTTTTTTAACTTCTAAAATTCACTAATTTTGACTTTTTTTTTTATAATTTAGCATTTTAGTTTACAATCTTTATTGTATTTCTTTTAACTTTGTCTAGTCAAACACATTTGCTTTTAAATATAATGCCCTCAATTTTTCGTTCATATCTTGCAAACCGCTTCAGATAGTTTTTTTGTATGATCCTGCTAACAAACTTCTTTTTAAGGGAAAATATCCGTATTCCCATTATATATACGCTTTAGGGAATGTTTTCCACCAAATCTTATTTTCAATAAATTTTTCTAATCTCACTATTTTGTCTATATGGCATAAAAAATAACTCACAAACTTTTATAATTTAGACTTTCAAGAAGGCATGAGTAGTGATAATTGTGAAAAATTGGAGTGGTGTGATGTTGAATCCGTGATATGCAGAAATAAAGCAAATCCGCTGAATTATTTTCTGAATGAAGAAGTTGTGGAATCCTATTCTTCGAAAGCAACTCAAAATGGCTTCACCTTCCCAGACTTGATTCAATGCGACATGAAGTACCAAGAGCATGAGTCCAACATAGGCTTAGTTATTGGCGATGAAGACTGCTATGACATCTTTGCTGACATCATAAAAAAGGCCATTTTGCACAAGTTTGAAATTGACGATTTGAAGGGTTAGCAACATATTTTTGTGTCTAACTCACTGCTGTTCACACGAATATTTGAAGTAAAAATGGAATGAATAAGGAATGATAATTTGATATTAATTTAGATTTTACAAGTTACTTGCCTGCCACGTTAAGATCTAAAATTAAATGATTGGTATATATCAATGAGCAAAAAAAATTAAAAAAAAAATTCTTGAACAAGAAGAAAGAACTTCTCTTTTTATAATGACTTTTATATCAATTTTAAATATGTTTCCAGGATATTGTTATGCCATATCTCTAAGGGGATTGTTATGCCATATCTCTATGAACGAAGGCATGATGTAACATTTTTACCATTCAAGCTTGCTTTACATATTCACTTTTTCGTTTATAATTTGTATACATTAACTTCCCAATCTAAACAAATAAATAAATTCTTCTTCTTCACAGTCTGCTAAAATTTGTATCAGAAGAACTAGTTGGATATCATTTTTGTCTATCTATAGTAAATACATAGCTGTCAAATACATTAGTTCACTGCATACACTTTGTTACTTCACACAATCTCGGTTTAACGTCTTTTTAGGAAAATGAAAATGCGATTCCGTTTATCGAGCATCTTGCCTCGTAAGTACTTATCGTTCTTCCATCTTCAGAGTAGAGGTGTTGAGTTGGATTTAGAATTAACTTTAAAAAAATTTACTTTGCTTAACACAGCTTAGGAAATTTGAGAAGTAGGTCATTTCGGCCTCAAGACAATTAGGTCTCTACTCTAAATATATTGTTCATAATATTGACTCAATTCCAAATTCTCTCGACTTCGAATTACACAAAGGCAAAATTGTCTTGAGGCCGAAGAGTTTCTGAAGAAAGGAATGATGATAACGTGTATTAATAATATGTCTTTAGTATCAGATATATTTTCTTTCAAAATCAGCGCTAAAGTTTGATGCACATTCCAGGCCTAGTGTGTTTGAAAGTATAGAACATGGCAGGCAATATTTTTGAGCTTTGGACCGCATTCAAGTCTACTTACTGTTTAACGGAGTGAAATGAAATTCTGTTCTATCCCAAATTTTAAAAGCATATTAGTAAAATGCCAAAACATATGTCAAATTTAAAGTACTTTGATTTTTGTAGTTGTTTCTGTCCTGGATGTAAATATGTAATTTGTTTTAGCTAAGAATAATGATTTTTTCTTTTTTGCTTTTAAAAGTTTAAATTTTGGGAAGATTTTTGACTTTAAAAATGTCTTTTATTTTTTCAAAAATGCAAATATTATAATTTTTTTAAGTTTCTCAAATTTTTTTAAAATTATTTGTTGAACCCATGTTAATGCTGTTTAGAATACGAATGAGAAACGTACAATTAATTCCATTTTGTTCTTGACAGATGTAATACCCTTTGCATACAAACTCTTAACATATGTTTAATAGATAAATAAGCAGTCATTAAAATGGAAACTTTTGAAGCGGTCAATTACCTATACTCTCTTTATTGATATACTAAAATCACCGTTGTTCTAGGCTTAATGGTAGAAATGGGTGACACGACATTTCAATCAAAGCACATTCCAACGAAAAGACATTTCAAAGATAAGGCATATCAAGCCAAGAATATTTCAACAATAAAAATTTAACTTGATATAGAAAAGTTCATTTAGCTTTCCATTAATATAAGTATTATTGGACGGTTCAAAAATTCCGAAAAACTTTTAGCGTATTGAAGCTTTTCCATATATCAGCAAATCTAAATCTTTTTCAATAGATAGAAAGGGTTAGGTTTAATTTTATCAATAAACTATATTTTCTACAAACTTCGCTCAAAAGAAATAAATATAGATTGAATAAAGATTTATTTTTAGTTTAATTTAAATGGAAATCTTTAAGGTGGAATAGCATTTTATCAAAGACTTAATAAGCACACTTTAAAACGCTAGATATCTAAAACACATATGAGTGTGAATTTATAATCAATAAAATGAAATTTTAGTCATAAAAATGTCACCGAGGAAATGTATCAGTAAATTAATCTACAATGTTAATCGCAGTAACTAAGAGGTATTTTTTAAAACATATTTTTTGTCTAGTTAAAAAAATTGAATTTTGAAATATTCTTTGGTAGAAACGGGCTTGCCTTGATTGAATCCTTGGTTGAAATATCCTCAGGTATTCGAACAGTAGAAATCATCACTTCTGCGGTTAAAACAATTAACTTATGTTTAAGATTTGGCGCATCAAGCACTATATCTATCTTTCGGTATTTATCATCTTTCGGTAACTTTCGGTAAAATCATATATACGATAAATAATACGAACTTATACATACGATGGAAATAGAAACAACTAGTGTATGTACATAAAAGAGCTCAGTGTGCGTTGTAAAAATTTGCCCGCAACGCCCGTCCCCTACCCGCATTTATTATTTTTCACCCGTGGCGCAAGCGACTGTAGCAATTTAAAATGAACACACAACTATTTCATTTTTATAAAGAGTATATCCTTTAAATGCTACTACTGGTTTTATACATTGAATTTTTATGATGTTTAGATTTAAAACCAGCTTTTATAGAATATCAATTACATTTGGCTTTTCAACGCTGAACTTCTTGCAGAAATAGGATGTCCGGTAAGACTAGCAGCACTTATTGCCAAAATAGATAAAACATTACGCGCAACAACACAAAGTATACAAACATTCCTTCAACATATGGCATTGCATATGTGTAATTAAAAATATACTTTGTCTGAAGAAAGAAATGGAGCTTTGATGCTGTAAAAGTGCCAGTGTTTGTGATGTTATTAATTATGCTATTCTTTGCATACTCAGATATGAGCTGTGAATGCATATCTTATAAATGATGCAATTTTTTAAGGATTAATTTGCAAATACCCGTAATTTTACAATTTAACCGGGAATAACCCGCAGTACATATGGGATCCATTTCGTTTGCCCTGCAGTAAGTTTGAAACAAATGATTCACACCCGCAATAATATGTAGGTCACGCAAAATCGCCCTCCCCCCCCCCCCCACAACACAGGCCTTTAGTACATACACGTATAAATAATGATTATTATCAGTAAAATAAGATAGAGGAGTTATAGTGTCTGAAAGTATATCATGCGTAAAAATGTCATCATTGCGATCAGATAAATTGCCTAATATTTAGGTCCGTTCCAGAAAAGCGAGTCGAATGAAGTTGACTTGGAGATCAAGGAAGTTGAGAGGAAATACGTGAAGAAGTTTTGCATTGGATACACTCGCAATTTGCGTCAAATGTCTCTAACTCCTGTTTGTAGTAGGTAAGAAGCTTGTTACTCCTTTTCTACGCTCCGTCATTTCTTTCAAAATTAAATAGGTTCTTTCGCATTAAAAACAACCAAAAATTGAGCATAGGAAGACTGACATAGATAGATTTGAGTGTACGACATTTGCCGTTGTCTAGTCAAAAGGGCCAAAAACCCAAACGGCCAAAACCCAAACGGCCAAAACCAAAACGGCCGAAAACGAAAATAACTCAAATTTTTCTCTCTATTACTCTTTTTTCTAGTAAAAATTATTTCACAAAAAACAGTAAAATTTAGGGATTTTAGTCTTTCTGTTTATCGGCAATTATCCAAAAAATCTTATTTTCAAAATTTTAATCAATTGAATACCCAAATCAAAACAATGTTTTATTTTAAAACAGTTTAATTATTATTATAGTGCTTGCCGAACATTCAAAACCTGAAAATTATTCATGAAGCCTGATAAAAATATAAAAAAATTCCTATCTATTGACAAAATCCTATTAGACGTAATGTTTAAAATACATGCATACCAAGTAAGACAACAAAATAAAAGTTTAAAAATACTTATAAAGGTAAAGAATCGGAAGTGTATGAAAATTTCAAAAACAAAACAATAAATAATTTATTAAATTTTCATCTAAAAATCATATAAAAAGACACCATTTTTTTTGCTTTCAGCCGCTTTGCATTCCGACGTTTTTGTTTTCGGCCGTTTTGATCATTATCGAATCCAGCATCCAACCAATCCTACTCATTCGCCCAAATAAAAAAAAATATAAAGAAATGATATGCTATTTGTCTATCAAAAATATCTTCAAAATAGATAAAAAAAATATTAGCAGTAAATTTGCTCTTTTCGAAGCATTTGAGAGGATTAGTGGGAAAGAGCATGTGGCTCAAAGAAAATGTGGCGCGGATTTCAAAACTTTTTGTTATAGGAGTGAAAGACGCAAGGTGGAAAAGATTTTGGCTACAGCTCTCTACAACTCCCAAGAAGAGGGCAAAGGAAAGTACTATCCTCTTTGGTTCATCAATCGCAGTGAAAAGAAGTCCTTTGTCAAAGTAAGTGGCTTAGCATATAAACACCATATGGCTTAGCGCCAATAAAATGCTCTTCTTGAAATCCCTTTAAATCTGAATACTTCACTGATGATTGAACTTTGATTAATAAATTTCTTTTCCTTTGGTTGAATCCGTAGCCATGATGCAAAGATCCTGGGAACTTTAAGATTAAGCTTACAGTTTCAATAAGTTTACGCTACTGTATAATTTCAAACAAAGTCTAAGTGTCTAATGGAAGCAGGTTGATTAGGCCTCTCGGCTATTCGGCTTCTATATATATATTGATGCCTTGAGGACGAATTGTCCACAGACCGAATACTTGTCTACACTGTGAAAAATGTGTTTAGAACCTAAACATATTTTAAACACGAGTTTTGTCCCAAATTAGAAACACTATTTAATTAAACATGTTTAGATTTATAGTGCATAAAGTAAACAGTTTAGAAACTTAAAATGTTTAATTTAAAGTGTTTGGAAAAGTAATGTTTAATTTAATGAATTCGACATTCAAGGCTTTCAAACTTTTGCGGTAATATGTGTCATAACGAATTTCGACTAAATCCATTTTTGGAAAAACAAAACTTCATACAAATAAAATGTCATTAAAAAAACGAATGATTGCAAAAAAACTTTATTTCGATTCAAAAAGTTTTTTTGTAAACATTATATGTAATTATATACTTTGAAGAAAGGGCTTGTCTCTTTCAAGAAAAACACTTGGAAAAATCTCAGTACTTGGTAGCGCTTTGGATGCTGCAAATCATATATTTTCATCAAGTTCATAAAACTTTCTTTGATGTTATCTGAGGAATTGAAAATGTGACCAGCACCAAGAATAAATAGAGTTGCTATTTTTCCAGTTTCGTTTCTCACAAGTAAAAGTCTCGAAGGACTTTTTTTGATGAAGCCAACGAAGAATCCATACACTAAAAACAAATGAATATATTTTCGAAAAAAATGATTATAAGTAAATAATACGCTTGTTTCTTCAAAAAGAGGTTCTTCATTTTTCACATTTTTACTTCTTATTTTCAAAGTTTTTGCTAATTTTAGCAAGTTTTCGTCAGCAATTTAAAAAGTTTTCCTTGTTTATATTGCAAAAGCTTAAAAAATCTGACTTACAGAATCAACTTTAAAATACACTTCTAATCTTCTTATGAGGCATGTCCAGTTTTCCTCGAATTCTTCTTTGCTAAATTTAGTTATCAAAAAAAACTCTTTGTTTATCTTAAATGAGTAATATAAAGAATTAGAAAAGTATTTTAAAAGTGTTTTTTACATAATAAGCATCTTCAAGAAAATTGGATTTCGAGAGTATGTCCACGATGCAATCTTCTTCTACGAGATTTTGAATATACTCTCTTCTTGTTCTGAAAGTTTTTTTGAGCTCTGATCATTTTTGTTCCATCTTCGAAAATTCTTTGTTGTAAAAAACAAAGAGTTTCTTCTTCATCCATTTCAATTTCTTCTTCTAATGTAAAATCAATGCATCTTTTCGACTTCTTTCGACCAGATCCTTCTTCAGAGCTCTTTTTTTCCACTTTCATCTAATATTTCTCAGTTTTTGCGAAAGCTTAGATGAGAAATGGGTCTAATAAAGAAAGTAGAATGAATTTAATGAGTAGGAATATCAAGAAATATCAAGTTACCGATGGGTTTTTACCATGTTGAAAACCAATACAGGGGTACTTGTTATACATACTTTTGCACAACTTATGATGCAAGCTTTTGTTTTTCATGTCATCGTTCGTCAAAGCATAATATGCCGTTTCTTCAATGAATCTCTCAAATTCTTTGTAGATTTCATTAGTATCCAGAAGTTTTTTAATGGTCTTGGAATATGATGAAATTAGATTTTCTGAAAAAGATTCAAATTTCAAATTAGCATTCTACAAAAAACCAAGATAAATATATAATTATCTTTATTTTGAATATATAGCTCCAAGATGATTGTTCTTGAGTTTTATCTTGATTTTGCTCTATTATCTGACTTTCTATTATTTTTTTTTTAACAGAATACTTTTCCTCGAGTTTTTCAGCCAATAGCATAATTTTTTCCGATAGTCCAATTATCCCTGGTAATAATGGAGATCTTATATCTTCTTCTTTTAATTTTCGCAGAGCCAACCCATCTATTTCATTTTCTAAAAATACTAATAGAAGAAATTTGGAAAAATTGTATAAGAGCTTTTACCTTCAACTGCCTTTATTATCAAGGGTGAGAATTCAAAGTTTTTCAAAACTTCAAGTAGTTTTTTGTATTCGTCGTGTCTTCAATACTTTGACTTGCCTGGTAGATTGAGTCCACGGAAAATTATACCTGAACTTAGCACCAACTTTCGTTACACTGACCAACATAATATACATGCTATTTTCATAGTAATGAACTATTTGAGTTGATGTATAGACTAATTCTGAATGATTAACTAGACGCCTTTTTGAAATCAGCTTTGTTGAAAACGAACGTTATAGAAAATAATCTCGAGATCAATACAATAGAAAAAATATCCAATATCTGTGATTAGCACGCACGCTATCATAGTTAAGTTAGGAACACCATCTAAGTTTTCATTCACTAGAATTTTAGAAGTTTAAAATCAATACCTTCCAACAATTGAAGTTCTTCAGAGCAAAAATTTTCAATGTAATCGTATATATCAGCATTTTGAACCAATTTTTTTTTGTCAAATTTATTTTCACAAAAATTCTGAAAAATTAAGCAAGTAAGAGATTTGTTGCAAACATATCCATGTTTGGTGGTGAAAAGCAACCGCCTTTTTGACAGATGTAAAATTTTTCCATTTTTTATTTTTAATTAAGCCGTGCTTAGCCTCGAAACGTATGCACGAATGATTGAAGGATGAAGCAGCGTATTTTATACGCATATACTAATTACAGTGCGTATTGGGTACAAATAGCATTCCTCAATAACAAGTTGAATGACACACTTGACCATGAGCCTAGAAATTCACAATTCCTTGCCATTGTGAAGTCCTTTTCTCATTGATTAGATGGTAAAGTGGAACGCTTTTACTTTTCAGATGTTTTTCAACGTTGCGAAGCCCAGCTTAAAATTCGTAGAAAAAAGTCAAGCGCTGAATGATTGGCCGGATGCTCGCGGCGTCTACATAAACGAAAGCAAGACGCTCTTGGCCAAGATCAATTACTTTGAACACCTCAACATCTGCACATCATCATCGGATGGCAAGTTTGAGGAATGTTACATGTCAATCAAAAATAATTTACAAAAGGTACTATCACTATGATTTTTAACTGGTCTTCTGGCCAAGAAATACTCGTATTTGATGATTACCAAAGTGTTTTTTGTATACTAAACAAAATAAATAGAGAAGAGAGCCCCAATCGAAAATACTGAAATGTGGTTAAAATAAAGATTTATAAAGTAAAAGCAAAGTGTTAAAATACCAATAATTTCTAAAATGCTATACAACTAAGTTTCTTGTTCCTAAGGACTTTGAACTCATTAAGCATAGTCATTTCAAACTTAGTCAGTCAACAAAGAATAAAGGCTAAAAGTTCATGCAAAACGATTTTTTTAGGGTTTATAGAAGATAATTTAAATGAAAGCACATGGTTATGGAGATAAGACACTTAGATACATCGTGCTTAGGAAGATGTTTATTTTGGTCAAAACAGTGGCATCATTCATGAACTATTTGTTAGTATTTTGAAACAATGTTTAAATGGAATATATATATGAATTTTTCAAGATCCTTACGTCTTGCGTCAACCGGTCGTGGGCGTGCGGAGCTGGGACAAAGATATCTGAGCCGCTAATCAGACGATGTGTAAATGAAAGCAGCTGATTTAAATCATTTATAAACTCAGAGGCTTTTATTTTTGTTAAGTCAGCAATTGCGACTCACGTGTTTAAACTTTTGAGTGCAACTTTGAAAACCAATGTTTTGAGAAATAATATTCCCCTGCTTTACCATATAAAATTCCGTTAAAAAGTGAAGCAGACCACAATAGTCTTCGAATTTCTGGTCATCAAAGAGTTAACGCGTTGTAATGACTAAATTTTGGAAATCTTGGCCCCTCTGCGAATTTCACATTTGAATTATTTGATTGCTAAAGAGGAATGCGCTTTTTTTTAAGATTGAAAAGTATTTGGAAGAAAATGATATGTCCTTCATGTTTAACGAAAACTTTGGCTACCTCCAATCATTTCCTGGAGTAAGTGGAAATGGATTTTACATAAAAGCGTGCTTGAAACTTCCCAACCTGATGAATAATATGAGGGAGCTATTGGATTTATTCGCTGCCAATAATATAATGAAGATAACACCAGGTAAAAATTCTCTGCTTACTTTTTTTTTTATGGAAAATAGGTTACGTGACTTTTCACTACTCGTCACACCATCACTCAGTGTTAGGGTTTTAACCCGTTAACGCCCATGTCGACTATAGTCGACTTTACAAAAATAAAATCGTCTGCGTTTATCAAAGTTCTTTAATACAAATCTTCTGCTTTACATTAGATATCGTCTGAGTATTCTGGTCGTTAACGGGTTAAGACGATTTGGCGCAAACATTTTTGGTATGGACCTTTCTTTGCGCCTTCTTTATTTTATCTTAACCCATTAAGTCCCAATGCTCCCATTTGGGAACATAAGTAATTTCATCTTCGTCTGCTTTTTTCAATGACTTTGAATATAAATCGTCTGCGTTTTTTAGATATCGTCTGATTTGTATGGTACTCAATGGCTTACGGCTTTAAAAACGAACTTTACATGCTTTGGTTTGGAACTATCTTTAGTAGGAAAATTTGAGCATGTACAAGACATATTAAAATTTTAAGAAATTTGTTTTCTAGTTTCATTTTCTCTTTATACTTTGTTTTGATTCTTAAAACTCAGGCTCTTTTTTTTAGTATTTTTTTTCTTCAAGTTGTTTAGTTTCTTCATTAGTTAGAGAGATCATTATTATTGAATTAGTTGGTTAAAGCACCAAACTGGTCCTTTCCGCCCTCGGTTACTTCATCAGCAAACATTTAATCACGAGACTTTTCATCAACTTTTAGCATTAGGGCGCTGAAATTATACTATGTGAAATCAGTATTGTGATCAATGAAGAAATGTTAACAGTCGGGGGTGATCATATGTCGAATGATGAAATTTATGAAACGGGTGTTAAAACGATGAAAAAGCATGTCTCGAGGATTTGAACTGCAGACCTTTGAATATCGCGCCCACAGAGCTCAACCACATGCACCATCGATGGCTCTCATCTCCTACAATTTATTATTGTTGATACAAATATGATAGGACTTGTATCTACATCAATGAAGAAACAAGAATTAAATGCATAAAGAATTAATTAATGACAATATTAACCCTTCACGGTGTATGTGGTTGAAGACGCGGAATGAGATTTTAAGAGGTCTGGGGTTCAAATCCCACTCCAATATTAAATATACTGTTTAATGGATAGTGCATGCATGCGCTAAAAAAATCAGAAAAAAAGACTTCACGTTTGCGATGAATTAAAAATTTATTTAAAAAAATAAAAATAATAAAAAAAAATTTTAAATAATAAATTTAAAAAAAAAATTTATAATTATATTTAAAAATAGAATATACATATATATTATATTTTATATTTATAATTTTAAATAATTTTTTTTTTATCAAAATTTATTTGGCCATGTGATTTGTTTTTTCTTAGAAACAGACATCAGACAAAGACTCCTAGAGAAGGGTCTGGTTCCCGTGTGCAACAAGCCCCATTTTGGAGTGAGTGAAGAATACCTGATGAACGAGTTCGTAAACGGCGTTAAAAGCATTTACGAAATCGAGGAAGAAATGGAACAGAATGAGGATTGCTAAAGCTTTGCAAAATCAATCTTTTTCTTCAAAAATATTTAACAAGCTCGTCTCTCACGACACACACAC
>JAUIRK010000839.1:0-101684 GCA_030549495.1 Nectonema munidae
ATAAAGTACTTAGTTAAACTAAATGAATCCTTCTTTATCATTGTTATATGTTTGGTTGCTTTATTTTACAGATTCTGTATTTCTTCACCTAGTCTGCAATTATAACAAATATTTTTGCTTTCGGGATTATTTGTCTTCATAGCTAAAATGCTTTTTACCATCTAACTTTAAAGATGACTGTATATTAGTTTTATTTTTCCGTTCAATGCTGAATAATCTTTCAAAACTTGATGTTCCATAAACTTTTAGCTTGGAAATATAATGCCACAAAACACCATGTCGATAATGAGCAATGTTGTTCCCCTTGTCATCAATATCATCAACAATGACATCAATTTCTTTTTTTTAAAGTTAGATTATTAAATTTTTAAAAACCGGAGATAAAAACTAAAATACAATGCATATTTATAGTTGCAATATAAAAGTAGCATGCACTCGTACTCGAGGAAATTGATAAAACGTTTCATAACAAATATTTTTTTGTAATAAAGCAAAATTTAACAACGAAGATGTAAAGAATATTTTTGGGCAAAGTATGTGTATTTCTTGTCTTATATATAATTTACGGTGCGTTTTTTCAATTACAACATAAAAATAAAGTATGATCCTTGCAAATATATTTGCCACACTCACTACACTTTCTTGTCCCCCTTTTTCTAAGCTCACAATTTGTCTAAGAGCAGTAAACTTTAACGGTGGGTGTTGCAGTTCGTTCACTAGTTTTGGTGAAACCGTAAAAAGAAAGCAGATTTCGAGTAGATATGGGAGTTGAATTTGCTTCTGATTTTCATAGACCTCTCAGCTAGATGCTTTATAATCTATTCCTGCCCATTTTTAAATAGATTGGTAAGCACTTCGATTAGCTTTCATAATTACCCAATTGTTATTAGCAAGAATGTAGAAAAAAAAATTTAAAAATCGTTATTGACCATCATCTCGAAGCATTATTTATATATAACCGCTAAAATTTCAAAGCATCCTTTTGAAAACGTTTACCCCAGACCGATATTTGTTGTAGTCTAAGATTGTTTACGGCTGTTTTTTATATCCAAATGTATCAATTTTTGAAAGATATTGTCTTGACCCCACATAAACATGTTTAAATTTTTTTTTGGAATTCTTATGTAGAATATAAATATTCAAAGAGGAATACTGTGTTAATAAAAGGACACTTTTACATCCAGTCAAAAAAATTTAGGTATGCAAGCCGTAGAACATGTGACATACATATTCTATTGAAATTTTTTTATCCATATACATAATTCATGACACATGAAAAATCTTTCAACATAAATATTAGAGCTACGAGATAAACACGAAACGAAACCAAATCTCTTAACAATATAAACAAATTTTAAATACTTCTTATCTAAAAATCGACTCTGAAATATTTCATTAGAAAACACATAAAAAGTTTTATTGATCACCTATAGTTACACAGTTTATTGGAGACTAATAATGACAATTTTCCAGAAATTTGTTTTCATTGAATGCATCTTACCTCTAACAATTGTCGCTTTCTCTCTTTGAATCAATTCGTAAAAAAGAATGAATGATAATAATGAACACATCTCTACTAACTGCATGTTTCAAAAATGGATTTGCATATTTTTCTTAAAAGATATTTGACGTCAATCGGTTTGTCTTTAATTGCTGATATATAAAAGACAAGCAAATAAAGCCAGCATATGCTCGATTGAATGTAGAAATGAAGTTAAATATTACCTGTATCTGTTGAATTGATAAATGTGCTAACCATATTCTCGGTGAAGAAAAGACTAAAATATTTTATTGCATCTTTCATATTTTTGGCATTACATTTTGGTTTATTGAAGATCTGCCCTGAGCATTTCTGATTACCCAAAAATTCTGTTCAATCTGGTGCTTTGCGGGAATCACTCTCTCTTTGATTAATTTCTTTATCTCTGTTTTTTGAACTCATGCCTTCACCCCACTTAGGGAATCATAAATCAGTTGGTTCACTAGTTTTGATGACACCGTAAAAAGAAAGCACATTTAAATAGATATGCTAGTAAATGTACTTTGGTATAGACCTTTTAGCTGGAGCTAAGGTAGATATGCCTTCCTTATAAAGCTGTTCCTGCTCATTTAGCAACAGATAGGTAAGCACTTCGATTAGCTTTCATAATTAACAAACTGTCATTAGCAGCAATGTAGAGAAAATTTGTAAAACTATTGCCCCATTATCTCGAAGCCTTGCATATACTATTTTTACTTTAATTTCCTTCTTTTTCATTTTAATTTTAAAATTATTTTTCCACTTTCAGCTTTTAAGTTTAAGTTTGTTCTTTTTCAAGTTCGCCTATTTAACTTTGATTTTGCTTTTATTATATTATTTGTTTTTACATTTTAAATTTATGACTATGAATTAACATTTTTATTTTCTATATTTTTATAGTTTAAATTACCAAAGCTTTTTTTTGTTTTTTTATTTTTAGTGTATACTTTCAATAAACTTGTTTTTTATCTTCAAAACTTTTTAACAAATTTTCTGAATTATAAAAATACATTTTAAAACAAAAAAAGAAATGTAAAGAAAAATCGAATAAAATAAAAAAATATTTATTATAAAATACAAAAAAAATGTAAAGAAAATCATTCCATTCTAACGTTGCCAACATAAGGTTGACCAGCCAAAGCAATGTTAATATTGTTTAGCATGTATCTGAAATAGTTGCTTATTTTATCAACACTTTCTGATATCACCATGGAAGGAGCATCATTACTTGAACTAAAGTTTTTTAACATTCTCTTTTACTTTAGAGAAAACATTCACAAGGATTGAGCATGTATGTGTACGGTGAAAGATACAAAAATCTATGAATTTGTGCGTTATCTAATATTATCCACGCTCCATCTCAAATACCATTATCGTCTTCCATTTTTCCAACAAGTTCTTCAATAAATTCTAAAAGATCTCAATTACGAGTTACTTTATAATGTACTATTTCAAAGCAGTTCATTGCTAAAATTAAAGAAACATTTTTCCTTCTATATGTAGTTGACTTCTTGTTAAATGGAGATTAAATCCACTTTCGCCTACAAAACTGAGAGATTTTTGATTTTGGAGACATATCTCGAAACTCAATTGAATAATTTCTACTTTTTAAAATTGAGTCTTGTATATAACAGCATCAATTTCTTCATTTACTTTTTTTAAAGTAATTTTCAAAACTTTGTCAAATATTTATGAAAACAGGTTATTGATATTTTAATTTAAAACATTGATTCCATTTTACTTTTTAGCTCTTCCAATGTATATAGGGGATTACTTTCAACTAAATTCTCAAGATAATTGAGCTTTTCATAATTAAACAATTGAGTTTTCTACATTGTTTTTTAGTTTGATTAATGGCCTTTGCAGTTTAATACTTTATAGAAAGAAGAGATTGATTTGAAACTTAACAAGCATTTTTGTAGCTTATAAAATAGCAGCATAGATAACATGTCTAAATTATGGTATTTTGAATATTAAATTCTAAAAATATAGGCAGATAATTTTTAATATTTAAAAAAATAAATCAAATTTTAATAGAAATGATAAAAAAAAATTCTAAAAAAAGGTAAACTAAAAATAAAAAAAAATCTTAAAATAAAAAGGACAAACATAAAGTGAAAAAGGGAAAACTTAAAGTGAAAAGTGACACACTTAGGTGAAAATGGTATATAACAGCAAAAATTTCTAAGCTTGTTTTTAAAAACGTTTACCCCAGACGTATATTTGTTGTAGTCTAAGTTGTAGTTTGCAGCTGTTTTTTTATCAAAATGTATCAATTCTTGAAAGATATTGTCTCTCTAATGTGGCATACATATTCTATTGTTCCTAACCGTATCACAAATAGAAAATTTTTTATCTTTGCCACATATACACAATTCATGACACAAAAATCTGCCAACATAAATACGAGAGCCAGGAGATAAGCTTAAAACGAAAAAGAATCTCTTGGCAATATTAGCAAATTTGGAATACTTCTTATCTAAAAATCGAGTCTGAAATATTTCACTAGAAAAAATGTAAAAATTCTATAGCTCATCTATAGTTACACAGTTTGAATATTGATGACAATTTTTTAGAAATTTGTTTTAGATGCATCTTAGGGCTATCCATTGGCATCCATTGGTGATTTTCTAGGAAATGTCAAAATTTTCGATAAAAGTCTGTTATTTCAAAAATCTTCTTTTTTTCGAAATGTTTATGATTTCAAAGCATTTAATATATTGAATAAAAATGTCTTTTTCTTAGAATTGCATCATCCTATTATGGCTTTTGTTCAAATTAAGCAATCACCTTTTTAATAAATTGTTCTTTCTAAAATTCTTTCTCGATGTACGCTCATCATGCAAAGTCCAGACAAACGGTCATTTGTCATTGTTGATCTCAAACATGTCCTTGCTCTTCTCATAGTACTAAAACTAAACGATCTTTCTACAGTACATGTTGAAATTTTAGAAGATAAATATTAGAAAATTAGAAAACATTCGAATTTTTCACGTTTCAAGTGACAAACAATAGCAGCAATTAATATCAATTTTATAGGGGGGGGGCATCATTTGACCTATTTGTCGCCATTAGCGGACGCCCATGCCGCTACGAATCTAACAGATTTGTCGCTTTCTCTCTTTGAATCAAATCGTATGAAAGTACGAACGAAAATGAACACATCTCTGCTAACTGCAGCTTTCCAAAATGGATTTGCGTAGTTTTCTGAAGAGACATTTGACGTCAATCTGTTGGTCTTTTAATTGCTGAAATATAAAGACAAGCGAATGAAGCCAGCAAATGCTCGATTGGATGTAGAAACAAAGTTCAATATCTGTTGAATTCATAAATGTGCCAACCATATTCTCGGTGAAGAAAAGAACTTTCACAGTTTTGACAAGTTAAAATATTATGCTTCTTGAAGATCTTCTGCTTTGAGCATTTCTGCTTAACCAAAAATTCTGTTCAATCTGGTGCTTTGAGGGAATCTCTTTCTTCTTGTTCAATTTCCTCTTCTTCATCGTTGTTTTTTGAAATCAGGCGTTCACATCAATTAGAGAAAAATATCTGAACCAATTTCTAATTGCTTCATCAATGTTTTCTGAAGACATCGCATAATCATATGGCTAATAATGCAATCAAAACAACAATAAGGTATCAAACTAGATTTCTTTTATTCAAGTTTTTAATTTTGGGTATTTATGTAAATACCATTTAGACGTATTAAATAAAAGCACACTTTTTTTTATCAACAATGCTGACTTTCTGTTTTTGAAGTAAAGAAATAATAGTGTAGAAAACATCAGAGTACGTAATCAGAGTTATTTGTTTTATTCAAACATATTTTTGATTTACCATTTCTACTACTAGGTGGCAGTCTCTATTTATATCTTATGTAAAAATTAAGATAAAATCTGATTGAATGAAACGATGTTCCCTTTATACATTTCACGCCATAAAGTGCAAAAAATCTCTGATAAAAGTAACCTTTCATGCTCTGCATATAAAAATAGGAAATAATTCCTGCAACTGATTTCATGTGTATGTTTCGTTTTTTTCGATTATTTATTGAAGTATGTGGAAATAATTTCAAAGAAATACTAGATATTGGAAAAAGTAAAATACTCTCGAGTATGGTAGTGTATAGTGGGGAAATTGTTTCTAACAACATGAAGAAAATTAGTCTTCCAATAATCAAAATCGCATGTGAACAATGTAAAAGGCGTTAATAATTAGTTAATCTTAATTTATTACAAAAAATACCAAAATAAATATTAGCTAAGTATATTTTATTTTGACTAAATTGAATTTGAAGATTTTGCTTTTCACATGACCTACTCCGTCCTTCTAATATTTAAAGTACTACTTCTCCATACAATCCTTTTTTAAAGCTAAAAGTTTTTAAAATAATATAAAAAAGGATTGAGAAAATTCAAAATTATTGGGGATTTGGTGGGGTGGGGTCGCCCCCTCTCTGGATGTGCTCCCCTGGTATGTCCTCATAGTAACAAACACATATATCACCCGAAGAAACTCAGGATTTAGAGCATAGGAAAATTGCTGTTAATCTTCAGAAGAAAAGGTATTCTAAATATCGAAGATGCGACTCAATTAAAACGTTAAAAAGACGTCACCAAAAACTAATTTTATTTCTCTGCTTTTAAAAAACGAAGACTAACCAACATTTAAAGATGACAAAAAAACATTAAAACTGATTAGAAGAATTGGTGATTCATTTTAGGCAAAAAATATATTAACATGCGAAAATAAAAGATATTTTGAAGCCCAATCCAAAAATTTGAAATTCCATACTTACAAAAAAATGGATCAATTCGGATTTTTAGCGTCTTTTAATTTTTCCATTACTATTTGTTTACCTTTAATTGTCTAGGAGTTCATTTAATGTTGAAGTCGATGCTCATTGAATCATGCTATGTTCAATGAAGTCTAACGACAGTCTTCATTGTGCGTAGACATATATTTTCTTGTGGAAATTTAAAGTTGGTGACATCAGGATGATGAGTTTGTTGGTCGTTATATTTATATAAATCGTATGCTTAAATTTATGTTTTTTTCAAATATTTTATATTACTTCATTCTTTTTCTAGAAATATTCAATGTTATTACTGAGATATGGTATTCGTCTCTTCAATTCGAGACAATTTTCAAAAAATAAGAAAATTGATGAAATCTTTAAAAACATGAATATATCTAATGATAAGGAAGATCATGAAAACATTGCTGAGCATAGCAATATATTCCAAATTAAACCAGAAACAACGATATCTAGCAAAGAATTTTCCGATAAAGAAACATTTTTCAGAGATTTGCATCAAAAATATGACATTTTAACGAAAGTCGCTAACCAGCATAATAAAAGAATTGATGTGTTGGATGAAATCATCGACCAGCAAGAAGAAAAACTCTATGTAAATGATTCCAAAGTGTCGTCTGTTCTATCTTCTGAAAAAAATGCGTCAAAGTTGAGTAGTTTATTCGGTGATGCCACTTTCGCCAATGAAAGTGAAGACCATAAAGGAGGTTTTGATGCAGAACGCTTAGGTATCTTCGACAGAAGCATCACGAGGAACAATGTGAATCACGAGTTCATTCTAGAAAAATGGGATTCCTTTCAAGAAAAGGAAGATAAATGCTTCTTCAATAGATACCCAGAGAACGGCTATGAGGAAATGATTAAGTGGACCGAAGATAAAAAAGTGTGGACATTTCCTATCGACAATGAGCAAGACGTTGTGATAGAAAATGAAGTTCCCTTCCATAAACACATCTTCCTCTTCGACACCTTCGCTGACACTTTTCCGAATATTGCCGAGGTGCACCACTTTGTGGAAATTCTTTGCGTTGGACTGAGCAAAAACCCCTACTACACAATTCAAGAAAAATACAAAATTATAGATTGGTTTAAAAAATACTTCAAAAAAAATAAAAAGTATTTCGTAAAAGATTAGTAAGGATTTGCAAGCACATCTAAGTTTTTTTGAGTTAAAACACTCAAAATATTTTGGTAAATTTCTCCCTTGACGTATATCTATAATAAAAGATGTCTACTTGCTTGTATTTTATCATAGCCATTTTTTTAGAACGTCTACTTAATTTATTGTCTGAAATATTATCAACTAGATTTATAACTAAAAATTTTGAGATCGTGTGCTAATAAACGTTTGTGTGTGCTCTTCGCAAACTATCTATCCCAGGGGAAATAAATTGTCGTTGTGGAGGAATTGAATTCAGCGTAAGGATGAGAAGGTTGTAATTAAAATTCGATTCGACGAAAATGTTAAAAACATATTATCAAGTTGCAGATACCCTTGTTTTATTCCTTGCACTACCTAGGCAAAAATGAAGGTTTTTTTTATTTTCCGCGGTTATTTAGCCTAATTTTTAAAATTCTTTTTCAACCTCGAACGCACCAATTTTCATGTTGAAAGAAATTGCAGAAAAATATATGTACATGGGTTAGTAATTTTTCTTTTATCATTTTAATTCAAAACCAAAATATCAAATATTGGGCCTGAAAGCGTTAGAAAGTAAAATCTGGGCTTTGTGTAAAACATTATTTCCAAAAATGCAGTGCATGTTGAGCACAATGAGATAACTTCATTATTTTTACAAATGGTTTATAAAAGAAATAGATTATCTCACATATAACCTTTTCCAAACATGAAGACAATGCCTAAGATGTGATTTTTAAAAAAATATATAATACACTTTCACAAATGAAGATAATTCCTCATCCCAATTTATTTGCATAGTTTTCAAGCAACACCCGTTTTTATATACAGCTGTGCTTGTTATAGCGCCACCAACGGCACAGAAAAAAAGGGCCATTTAATCGAGAGGGTGGCAGTAAATCGAGGCAAACCAAAATCAAATTTTCGAATGAGAGAATAAATTTTTTTAATTTATAAAATCTTTTTGACAACTAAGTTACAAAATAAATTTGAGTGCCATCATCACTCTCTGAAAATATAGGAGAAAATTTTTATTAATTAAATATAATTGTGATTTCGATATTAAGTGCTCAACAAGTAAAAACCTATTTTTTTATCTTAAATTTTAGAAAAGTTTATTTGCAAAATTAAATTCCCGTGAATTTTTAAGCAGGATAAAATGCCGAAATAAAAAAAGTTGAAATCAAACTTACTGTAAGAAAACTTTATTCAAAATTAATTGGAAAAGATATTTATTTTAAAGAAAGTAAATAAAAATGATAAACTACAATTTCTCAATGAATACTTCAACACACCCCAATCATCAATTTCTATCACTTGTTCTTATGCCTTTGCTTGACTATAATTTCCACGTATTATTTCTGTTCATTGTATTTAAGCATAAGTTCTATATGATACATGCACATTGCACTACCGTGTAAGGTAACGTGATGTGTTTTCATCGAAAAGGCACAATTGCGCCGCTCTTATCGAACTATGAGGAAGGAAGGCAGACTTGATGCGGTATCGAACCCAACGCCTTGAGTTAACCAATCCTACTCACGCCCTCTTTTTGCACTACCCAGTAAACATGTTAATGCAATAAATCGACGAAATTTTACCAGTTCAAGGTGCTTTTTTTTTAAATTTTATTGACGGTAAGCGAAAATCGAGAGGCATTCAAACGAGGAAATTAAACCTTTAAAGGAATGGGAAAAAATTGGGTCTCAATAATAACTTTTTCAATAATATCGTGATACAATTTATGTTTTTTCGAAATTACCTTTGAATTTACCCATAAATTCAAGATTAGAAAAAAAATATTTTAAATATTTTCTGCTGTACTCATTCACCATGGGCTAGACTTAATATTAATCTAAATTTTTAGAAGATTTAGTTTATAAATAGTATCCCATTAATGGTTGAATGGCTTGGTTTGAGTTTATAGCAGCAAGCCAGTTGGTAAAAAATGGAGTTAGTCTCGTAACTATTTATTTATCAAGCCGCAGTAACTAACTTTCTAACAAAAAAGCTTAAGATTTTAGCGTATTAAATGCCTCAAGCTATATTTACATCTACGAATTTCAAACTCAATCTCTTTGACAAAAATTGAGTACATTTGATCAAGATATTATTAAACCTCTATTTTTTAATAATTTTTATTTTGCCCATCCCAAAGATATTATTGATAAGGAGCATAAAAGTCCTGTAATAATAGTTACTACTTACCCTTATTTTAACAGCTAATAAGAAGGTTTTTAAGACACATAGCATAATTTGCAAATAATAAATGAGAGAGAAAGGTTAAAAATGAAATCTGTTTTTTTAAATACTTTATCACAACGTGCCTGAAAAATTTAGCTTCGAGTCAAGGAATGTATTTTGTATGTACTAACTTTAAGAGCACTGTATGTCAAAAACTGTTTTACAAAGTTAACTACTTTAATGAAGGAAGTTGTATTTATTTGAACTTTGAAGTATGAGACCACATTTATTTTGTGTTATGTTTGATAGCCTCTACTTTATTTTTAAACCCACCCTCTTCATCATCATCCATTCGCTCTAATGAGCAGGTCTTTGTCCTGGCGAGCCAAGGTCGACCTTGAATTTGCAGCGACGTCTCCATCTTCCTTTCATTTCAGCATCTTCACGTTCCTTTTCTTCATGTCTTCTTTAACACCATCTTCCCATCTTTTTTTTCGGTCTCCCTCTCCTCGCTTGTCCAGTGATGTTTTCATCCCATAGTCCCTTCGTTAGTCTTTGTGGATCCATTCTCTCTAAGTGTCCAAGCCAACGGACAAGAATAAACCCACCCTCTTATAAATCAATAATAATCTTGAATTGTTCAGTGTTTTAAATTTCATCATAAGTAAGAAATTTCTCCTTATACATATAGTCAGAAAAAATAATTAATTTAGTCTTTGAATTGAGTTAAACTATTTTTACTTTTTGTTCAATTGGCGTAGTGACAGCGCTCTGGTAAATCTTTGTTGTTTCGGTTTTCAGACTCTGGTAAACAAAAATCCCCAGATTTTTAAGAACGGCTTTCTTATTCTCATATTTTGATAAATAAAATTGGTAGCAATAAAAAATAAGGGTGCGACAAAAAATTTCCAGTTCAAAAAGGGTCCATAAGAGAAAGAATATTGAGAATCATTGGTCTAAGTCTATGTGTTTGAGCTCTTAGACTCAAAAAAATCAATCATTCTTTATAGTTTGATACAAGCGGTGCAAGTAGAGCCTTCTTGCAAAAATCATGGTTATTGTAATCTTCAATTTAAAGATCTTAATTTTTTAACTCGTGTAAATTCTATGTTTAATTTGCTATTTTATTCAGACTCCTTCTACAGGCTGGATTGGTAACAATGATAAGCATTGTCTGCAATCCTAACATAGGTGTAGCACACATTTTTCTCAAACTTTCTCTAGTTATTAAAAATAAAGAAAAAATACTTGACTGTATTTCACTTGAAATTCAACAAAGTAGTTTGCGCGTTAAATTCTTGCATAATAAAAGAACCATTCTCTTCATATTCACAAATTTTACAACGAAACCCGATTCATGTTGTAATTTGGATTATTTCAAAGGAATTCTTTCATTTTCTATACAAGTAAATGTTAACTCAAATAAACACTGCAATGGTGTCGAAGATATAGATACAAAAGAATTGGAGCTTGACACACAGTACACATTATTCTGCTCAACTTGTGGAAACAAAATGGAAGATGGTTCATCATTTAATCAGATTTTAGCTCTTCCTTCAGAAGCAAGCCTAACCTTTTCTGATTTACTATTCTGCCACTGCAGCCATCATGACAAAAAAGAAATTCCTTATGAAAATAAAACACATTCATCAACTTTGGGCGTATTAAAGTGTAAAGATCTTTGGACGCGTCCATTTCATTTTTATCTCGAAGAAGGCTTCCTCTCCTCCAAATTGGATTACACCATGAATGACGCTGACATTTTATATTGCAAGAGTTGTAAAGAAAAAGTCGGGCAAATACATGAAAATTTT
This sequence comes from Nectonema munidae, assembly GCA_030549495.1. Taxonomy (NCBI): domain Eukaryota; kingdom Metazoa; phylum Nematomorpha; class Nectonematoida; family Nectonematidae; genus Nectonema; species Nectonema munidae. Next base: position 11,472 of record JAUIRK010000839.1, read on the forward strand.
TTGCCGGTGACGGAGCAAAGAGTTGTTGATTTAAATAAATTAAAAGTTCATTTTGAACCATGCGAAAAAGACATAAAACATGTTTTCGCAAGAAGAAATGAAGCATTTTTAAGGACGTTTTTTTGTGAATTGGAAAGAATTGTTGAAAACTCTTTCACGAATACATCTAAAATAATTGTAAAGAGCGAGGATGATGGTGATAAAAATAGTGATTTCCGCGGCATTTTATTATGGATATTTACATCAACGTTTACAGCACAAAGTTGCAAACAGGAAAACTACGCCGGAGAAATGCAAGTAAAAGAGCTTATGAATATACGTAGGATAGAGTTGATGCCACGCAAGAAGATTTTATTCAAAGTTTTATCAAAAGACTCCATATCATCATCGAATGAAGATACTTCAGAAGAAGCCTACATTGAGTGCACTTTGCCTAATAAAGAAGATGTACAACAGACTCTGAAATGTTTGTTAGAGCAAGTTGATTGTGAAATAGCAGAATTAAGTTTACACGAAGACTTTCTGGTGATTTATTTGTAATAAAAATAAAATTATAAATACTTGCAAGTGTAATAATTCTGTTTTTATAATAATAGTACTAATAAAATGTTTAAAAATATTTCATCATCTCCTACTTGTCTTGATAATTCGCTTTTCTAACTCATGTGTGCTAAAGAAGGCGTTGATAGAGTTGATATTTGATTCTAAGGTGTGATTCCAGTGGTTGAGTTGACTAAAAAATTCAGTGTTGCTAATGAGATTCGAAGATTGATTGCAGGGCATATCATCCAAAGTTAGAACTTCATTCATGAGATTGTGTATGAAAACATCTTTATATGGAAGGGAGAGAGCAATCGTCTAAAATATGCAATGAATAATGAATTATTTTGAAACTTTAAACTCAACTCTAGTGTTTTAATAAATTTCTAAATCAATTTTTCATAACCTTTCCCATAAAATTATTGTTAGAAGCTCATGTAGCACACTTGGATTTTTCATAAGAAGAAGACGCAATTTTATTAAACATATTAAAAGAGTTATAGATGCGTAAAAAATGAAATAAATAATTAAAATTTCAATGAAATCTTTGGTCTTGGAAAGAATTTAGCGATTCCTTTATACATCCAAACATTTATCGAGAAGCAAGTATTATATCGTCCATTGGATTAGGTCAGGGAACATCAATTATTATTATCTTTCAATTTAACAAGCGAGTCTGAGGCTGCCAGATTTTGAAAACATCAAACCGGAACAAAATGATTGAAAAAAATCAAGAACCAAAATTTGAATTCCTTACAAAAATAATTAATATGAAAAATATTTTAAAAGTTTTTTACTAAAAAAGAGACAAACAATCAAATTTAGAGCAAAATTCTTCTAAATTCCTTTTTTGACATACAAGATTAGTGAATAAACTGGGATTCTTATAAATCCTCTAGGATTCCGTTGTTAAGCGAAGTAAAAACCATTACATCTCGCAAGCTTAGTTTCAGCTCATAAATTTTTAGCTGTTTTTAATATAAAATAGGAAACAAAATTTGTATTTATACAAATGACTATAAACCGTATAAGAACTAAAACGATTAAAAAAAAATTTAATTTATTTTTAGTATAAAATTTCAACATGAAAAAATATTTAGCTTGTTTTTAGATATTTTTCTACTTTCGTACAAAAGTGAATCTTATGTTTCTATAATTTATACTTTTAATAAATGTTTCTGCGCACGCGAACATAGGGTCGGGCAAAGCTGAATTCTAGACTCCTCTGTGTCAAAATTAAGTAATTAATTTGGCATATATTTTCAAAAGGTTATAATTTTAGCCTCCTAAAATTTAACAGATTTTTTTCTAGAAAATTGTTATAAAGCTTGTATCATACTAGAGAAGAGTCCATTTTTGTGGCTTTTTCAATGAATTCTTTGGTTTTGCATCACGATATATCGCACCACTACTTTATTGTTAATTTGATTATGCTATCTCTTGAGAGGAATGTTTAATTTCAAGATTTCTCGAACGAAAGCTTTGCTTGGTTTTTTATATTACCATTTTATGATTGTCTAAACACTTTCTTTGATTTCTGAGTAACAGTTACAAAAAATTAGGGAATAGAACAAAAACTATTATAAAGAATTCACTATATCGTGGATGATAAATAATATTTTACTATTGATTAAAAAGAAACAACGTTTATTCCAAGTTAGAAAAAATACTCAAGGATGATTATTGAAAGAAAATTAAAGAGTAATAGAGAACGAGCGTCCTAAAAAATGAAAATCGTGGGCTCTAAAAACATAAAATTCAATTAAAAGTAAGTAGACGATTATTCTTAAAAATTCTGATCCTACTCTTTGGACATGATAAAGATTTTCACCTAGCGTCTCTAAACTAAAAAAAAGTGTTGATAATTCTTGTGAAAAATATTTATTAAGGTCGATTCTTATGTTAAGCATTTGAGGCTAAAAACAAAATTTTATTCTTTGAAGTATCCAAAAATGTGCCGGTATTTACGATCTTGAAAATGACAAGAAAAAGATGAATTATTATGTTACTTTCGAATTTAATTTGAAAAATAGGAATGCTTACACTTTTTTGGGTCTATATGTGAAAATATGAGAGTACCTTTAGTAGCACTAATAAAGCTTTTTAGATGCTATTTGTTTGACCAAAAAATTCTGAATAATAATTACTTGAATGAAAGTGGCTATGATATCTTAAGTAGCTTGAATTCTTTTTTAAAAACCGAACTTGAATTAGAAAACAAAGTGAATAAGTAATAACAGAGGAAATTTTGTTCATGTTAAATGTAATTCCTGTTTCTTCTTTTCCAAATTAAAAAAAACATTTTATTCTATATTTCGTTATTACACGTTTTAAAACATATATCTATGAATTAGAATTTATTTTAAATGGGAAAACTCAAGCTAAATTATTTATAAGTAGATGCAGTGGCGTAGCCCCCCCCCCCCCCATTTTTGGCTACGCCGCTGAGTAGATGAAAGGATTTTATGGTAAAACCTGATAAAAATTGATGGAACAAAAATGAAACTGAGTCAAACAGCATCACAGATGCGATTTGACAATTATTTACCGATTAATAGGATATCTAATTCTACAAGGAAGCCAAGTGTGGGATCAGGGGCGTACATTCGGGCCTGAAATAAAAATGTAAAAGTATGTTTAGTTTCTTTGGCAAGGAAAAAATATTTTCTCTCTTTGCAAATTGGGGGGGGGCCTTTTTTCCCCCCGGGGTTTTTAAAACCTTAAAATTTTTTTCTAAAAAAATAATTTGGTTTTTTCTGCGGACAAAAGTTGGGGGAGAGTTTTTCCCCCCTCAAAAAAACCTTAATGTGAACAAGATAATTAGACTGGAATAACAAAACCAAAATTTTTTTCTTTAGATTCCACTTCTTTTTGAAATATTCATTTACTTATAGTAAATTCGGATGGAAGTTGGGAAAAAATCGAATAAGAAAAACATAAAAATTGGAATAATGTATCGATTTTTCTGCAGACCATCAAAAATTTTTCACGGACCACCAGAGATCTGTGGCGAATAGGCCGATCGTTTCCGCCATCTCCTGCCCTTCCATTGCCTATTTTTAAGCATATCAGTGTATACTGTATAGTTCAATCAGAATTAGTATCATTTTATGAAAGAAGAGTTTTTTTAGGATCGGTAAGATGATATGCGTAAATGTTGCTTGTGCAATAGGGGGTAAAACTGTAATGTAATACTTTAGGCATTCATTCACAATGATTTTGCATATAAAATTTTTTTTAAATGTTAAAAAATTGCTAGGCTAAACTATCTTTTAGATCCGTGTCTGTCTGTGGACCACGCGTCGACGACTACTGGCCTAAATAACTAACAGTTTATTGAAGAACATAATGATCTATTTGACTTTTATATACCGATTACTCATTTATTCGAAATATAATTGCACACGCCCAGCTTCACACGTCGAAGTACCTCATTACGGTTTATAAAACGAAAACAATATTTCAGTTCACTAATCTGAAAGAAATGATATGAAACTAATAACACACGTTTAACTAAATCCCTTGCTGCAATCGAGCATCAAACCTTTTTAGATAAATTTTCAATAAAAATGTACTTTTTTAGGATAATATATTTTTTATCCTATGAAACAATAGTAGCAATATAGAGAGTCGGTTTTCTGAGAAAAATATTTAGGCTCTCCCCACTAACAATTTTTTGCGCCACGCTACTGCAGCCTTAGGATTCTTGAATTGCGTGAAAAAATTACGAGTCCTCCAATACCGATTTTCTCATAAACGCTCTTATATCTGGGCTCGACTTAAGAAGGGCCACTTCGTATCCTTACAACAAGTTAAAATTTAATCCTTAAAAAATCAGACTCCGCCCCCTATCCCTTAAAACTCGCTAACGCCGACTCTGCCATCATGATTTTCAAGTAAAAATGCTTTAATGTATCTCTTCATAAAATTATACTTTAATATTCTCCTAGCAGTATACCTCATTTTCTATACTATATATTTACATAAACAAACATATGATTTAAATCTTCATGCCTTAAAAATGTCCCGGAGGTACTGTTTACTGCATTTTTAATTTTATTAAAATTTTTTATTCTACTTTGTTTAATAAATGTTTTCTGTTTAGTCAAGGTTAAACCCTTTATGCCAAAACCTTTACTCTAAAGCGAGTATTTGTGAAGAAATTAAATTAACAGCAAAGCTGGGTTGTGCTGTTGATAACACCAGATTCATGAAAATACAGAATCTTTATAACCTATATAGAATCTTTTAAATGTTTTGTGAATGCGTGCATATATGGTGTATATAATGAAAAAATTCGGTATCAAGGCATTCCCACCCCCCCCCCCCCCCCAAATATTCGAATTAGTATATGGATATTTATAAGTAAAATTTACTTTGAAAAGTTTTTGAATGAAGAAATTGTGATACTTCTTCAAAGTTTGATCGTATGATTGCTCGAAAAATGAGAAAACACTGACCGGATCGATTTTCTCTTTGTTTAACGTTTTTTCAAAGTCTTCAACCAGTAAATCGAAAAGCGTGTGGATGTATTCTAGAGCTCTGAACATAAAATATACTGAAATTTTATTCAGAAGACTATTTTAAAATTCATTAACATATAAGAGTTCAAAATTAACAAGATTTAACATGAATTACAAAGATAAATATTTTATTTTTAAAATGGATGTTCTAAAAATTAGTGAAAGTCCCATTATAGAATGTGGTTTTCAACCGAAATATTCAGAAAACATGTAACACAAATTCTTCTTAAAAAAGATTTTTTAGAATATGCCAGAAACAAGTTTTTATCAGCTAAATTGTAAAGTGAATTAGTTGTTTAAACAATATAAAGCATTTGAATACATTACACGAAAAAATAAAAAGATTATAGATAATTTCAAGCTAATATCATAACACTTGTGGAGACTTTACATCCATTAAAAGTAAAAAACTACCTTGACATAGTGAAATCGTCTAACAAACATTTAAAAATAGCTCTTGGTTAGGGACTGCGCGAAAATAATGTTACGATTTATCATGCCTCTATATTTTTACAAACATTGGTGAAAGAATATAAAATTTTTCTCATTTTCTACTTGAATTTTACACTAAAAACTGGCATTAACGTTTTTGGAAGTCCACATTAAAAATTCTATATAACTGACATTTAGGGAACGACAAACAAAAAAGGCAAAATAATTATAGTATTGCGGAAACACGCTTGAATGGTCAAAAAATAAGAAAACACTGATTGCCTGTCATGATTTAAATAGGAAATTAATTAGGAGAGTTTTTAAATGCCGCTGTAAGCTTCAAGCAATATTATAAGATGAATTATTTTAAACCTTTTGTCTATTGGAAAGTATTTAAAAGAAAATTTGATCCATTTTCAAAAATCGAATTAAAAGACAAGGCAAAAGCTGATTGAACGCTAACCAGACAATTACCCCCTAGACAATCGCCTCCTAGGATAATTGCCATTTGAAAACTACCCTGATATATTTAGTAAAAAATTTTTGTGAGTTTTTTAAAAATAATTTTTCATTAATTAAAATATTTTTTCATTATTTTAAAATGACCAGATTTTTAAATAAATGTATCGAAATTCTAAAAAAATAATAATGAATATCAAAAAACTTTGACTAAATATTGAATGGTAAAAAATATTTAAGGATTCCATCAAAATTATTGGAAAGTATTGATAAAAAAAGGAATAAGGAGCTCCTAAATCGGTATCCAAAAGAAAAATGGATCAATTCGAATATTGAGGCCTGCACGATTTATGTCCATCATTTTATATGCTTGTCCACTCCTGAAATCCCAAAGAATTATATGGCTCACAGTCAAAAAGTATTTTACGAAATGGGGTTATTTACACTATGAAAATTTATTATATCTGATAAACACACCGGAACATGAGCTTCTACACACTCACCAAAACCGCATGCACGCTCTTATAATAATTTTTGGGATTTAAAGTTTTATTTTGCGAAATGATATGAAAACATATGAATTGGAAAGTAACGATATTGACCACGCTATTAACCCATATATCCCTACGACGAGCAGATGATTTTTGAAATTCAAATAAAGAGATCATTTATCTACTTGTCAACCATCTTTGAATTCTATTTGTTCAACCTTTTGAGAAACTTAGGCCATCTCAAAATGAAAAGTCCATCTAGGTTAAGAAACATGGGCCTATCACAAAAAAAGCATACTGAATAAATACTAGACGTGAATTATCGTGATGTAGATTTCACACATTCCTACATTTGTGAAGTTTATAAAAAAGGTGGCTTATTCATGATAAAAATCAACGCCCAAAAAACTTATTTTCAGCGAAAAAGTACTATATCACTATGGTTAGAGGTAGTCCCATAAATTTGACATAAAAACCAGCAAATGGCCTGCGGTGGAAGAGTAAGATATATTCGTTGAGTCGTTCTGTGTTATATTTCTAATCATGAAAACCGTATGTTTTATTATGGAAGGGTATTCTTCCGTAGGATCAGCCCGTCGTCAGACTCCCAAGTACAGGAGGAAAAACTTATTTTAATGGGCCAGGGACTATAAGATGGTCTCCCTCCCCCTATCGATGGTCGTGCCTCGGATGCAATAGCATTAAAAAATAAATAGAAAAAGGAAATAATGGTCATTCGGATCAAAGGGAATGACCATTCATTTTAACTTTCTATCGATATTTGTCATCAATTTTTGCATCGCTCCAAAATATACGGCATTCATTGTATTTATTGCATAATTTAAACTAATGCCATCAACATAAATAATATACATCAATAATAATAAATAAAATTTTAGTAGATTCTTGTAAAAATATTTTTAAATTTAATGTTTTACAATCGTACTAAGGAATATTGAAGAGACATAGTAATACTGAAAGATATCGGTGCTACTGAAGCATGATTCCCGTCAATAGATTTCACCATACTTATCGTTTTAAAATAGCTTTCACTGTATATATTAGAAGTGTAATTTTTTATCACTAATACCTCCATGATATGCTTCTTACAAAAAGCTACATCTGTTAGGAATTATGCTAAGATATCTTATAAGAAAATATAATTTGCCAAAATGTCTAGTCTTGGGAGAATTTAAAATTTAGAGTTTAATTTGTAGTGAGTAAACAAAAATATAAATAAATTGTAAAACTGATGGTAAAGGTCTTTTCTTCAAAAAGGTACAATTTGGGTAGCTTGTATCGAACTATGAGCAGTTAAGATTCTTTATATGAGTTAGAGCTAAAATTCGAATCCTGGAGATTCTGGATAGCCTTATTCAAGCCTCAATTTGCAATTAATCAAGTTATCGTAATAGCAAACAAAAATTTTATAAAGACAAAATTAAAAAAAGGACTAACAGTATGAAGGAAAGAATGCCGACACTATTTCCGCCGACCCTTAAAAATTCTAATAGCGCTGAGAATTAAATAATTGAGATATAAAGGTATGCACAAAGAAAAGGAAAAGCTGAAGCAACCATTACTACATTAAAGTCAATAATAGTTATATTGCACTTTTATTGCGAACTGGAAAGAAAGCTAGAAATATTTAAGATAAAAACAGCTTTCCTAGAAGGAATAATAAACTCAGCAAGTGTAAGATTATTACCTTTTAAGCCATAAGAGACTTTCACTATGGTAGGGGAAAGTTGAAACTTCTTTCAACTCAATGGAAAATATATCAAAGAGATTATCAGATTCGGGGCAAACTTCTTCGTGAGCTTTTGTTAACTTCTAGAAATATATTCAAAAAATATATTATGACCGTGTAAATCAGTTCATAATCGGTAAATGATTGGGCCATAGCCTCCAAAATTAAGCATCGATCTTTATATGAATACCTTCCAGCTTATTTGAAATAGTTATTTTTGCAAATAGAAATATATTAGAAATTCACTGTAATACGAATGACCTTTTAAAATTCCGACTTCAATCTAGTTATCATGATCATTTTTAAAAGCCCTCCCCCTTCATGAAATAATTTTATGAACGCCACTGATGTGACCTAGATTATGGAAAAAATAAAGAAGCGTCAAATATTATATTATTTTTGAAAAGATTTAAAATATTAGGAGAATTAAAGGGATACATCTTAAAAATTCCTATAAAGCAAAGAAATATTTGAGGGTTAAAAAGTCAACTCTTGGTCTATCTATATTTCTATTAAATAAAATATTAATTTATCTAAAAGTTGGCTTCTGTAATTAACAAAATTTTCTCGAGATACGAAAAAACGGACGAAAAACGTGCATGGATATTACACTATTATCAATGCTTGATGGTATATATCTTAACAGTTAACTTTACTAAATGCAAGTTTAGAGCATTAGTGGATACACATGTTCACAGTCTCATGCGAGTCAAAACATAATACTCCATAAATAAACTAATAAATTTACTCTAAGATACACTTTGAAGTTCCTTTGATCAAATTGAGACTTAATATATTTACCCATCAAAAAAATAAATAATAAAATTTTTAGATTAATACACATATTTAGGAAAGACCAAATAAATCAGGGTCGCACATGCGGGGGATCAGCTTCCATGTCTTGTACTGAAATTTCTGTAAAGGATGTAACAATAATAATTTTGTAAAATCTTTGGACTTTTAAAATTTGATTGCTTTTGTTCAAATCAATAAATGATTGTTTTCGCCAAAACAAAAATTGCATCAGCTCTGCTCTGTAGAAAACGATGAAATGACTGTGCCTTTTTAATGCCTTCAAATTTGTATTTAGCAATAATAGATTTTTTTGTTGTTAGCACCAATTAGAAAATATTTAAGAAGCAAATAAAACCTGAAAAATTTGTTACGGTGATTTAACTCATTTAGTTCCATTGTTCCCAAAGGTAATGCAGACGACTTCAGTAATCTCTATTTAATTCTATTTGAAACAAGAGTTGTCTGCGTTTACTTTTGGAACATCGGTACTAAATGGGTTAAAATATAAAATCATCTTCTAACTGGTTTTGGCAGTAGACTGCTTTTTCAGAGGAAAAAGAATTATCCATAATTCCCTTTACTCTGAATAAGGGTAAACTCTACTTGAAAAACTAAAAATTTATCCATAAGTCTAGTCCTTCTGAAGAAGGCTTAGGCTACTGTCGAAACTACTTAGGAAAGATCATTTATTTATATTTAAATCATCTTTAAATAAATTTTAAAACTTAATTTGTTTCTCAAAATTTTACAATCAGGTTGTTTTTGATGCATCATCCATAAATAAATTAAGAACTAAACAAACAAAACACACCCTCTGATACTATTTTTTGTAAAAATGGTAATTTCTCATTACCATATGGTGCGACGTCATAAAAACTTAGCCCATGACCCCTGATAATTTGGCTATTTCGATTCCGACTTTATTTTTAATAAAAATTGTTTAGTTTTAACCCTAACCTTATGAGAACTATACAAATGAAAGCTTAAAAAACAGAGCAATTCAATTAAAAAATAAAAGAAGGCATGGCATGACAATTATTGTCTTAAATAAATATCAATGTGTGCATTTGTATTGAGTGATTTCTTTGAGTTTGAATTACAGGTAATTAATCATTTTGAAATCATTTTCATTGAAGATAAAATTTCAATCATTATTCCTTGAGTGCAAGTAAAAATTCAAGTTTTTACTTAGCGAAAAGACTATCGTAATGCCAAAGTTATCCAATGCTGAAAAGCAAAAAGTCTTCACAAAGTCCACGTAAAAGAAACAAGGTTATTAGGCAGTTGGTAAAAGCCTATGATATTCGTTTTGAAAAGGAAGACAATAACCACAGAGGTAGACATAACAAACTTCCAGAAAGAATTGAAAAGGTGATAATTGAATTTTTTACCGAGATGACATATCATGACAAAGTCCCAATCGAAAGGATATAAAAAAACGGTCATCCTCACAAGGCTTATATCCCTAAACGATTCTTACTCTTGACTTTGAAAGAATGTCACTCTTTATTTTCTGAAGAATATCCAGTCGCTTTCTCCAAATTCTGCTCCGTTCGCCAAGCTCATGTTTTCCTAAATAAAGACTTTCCACACAACTTCTGCGTTAGACCTTGTGGAATGCTTAAAAAATTTTCTGGGAAAAAAATCCAGTTCACTTCAATGAATTTATTGGATCGGTGGTACGTGATCAGAAGTCTGAAAAATGCATGATGGAAAAGTGCAGAGAATGCTATGAGAAGTTTGACGCAAAATATAACTTTTGTAATGAAGCAGCTTTGGCAGCAGAATGTTTGCAATCGGAAAGTGTAGAAGGAAAGATGATGAAAGTGGTGAAAAAATAAAATTTTGATAGGGGTGCTAAAGATGCCGAAACAGCAGTTGTCTTCGTTTTTGGTACATACATTTATAAAACGCAAACAAAGCGCTCATTTTATGGATGAGAAAGATAGAGCGGATGGTAGGAACATTGTCGTACAAGTTGACTTTGCAGAAAAGTATTCAATCATTCAGCATTCATTGTTTGTGCTTACATTGACAGCGAAAACGTGGATTCACTTGTAATTGTAAGCAACGACTTGATTCATGCGAAATATCAAGTGGCTACTTTTCTAAGACAAGTCATTTCGAATGTCAAGAAAAAACACATAGAGGTAAAATACATTTCCTTTTTTTCGGATGGAGCTGCTTCTCAATTTAAGCAGAAGTTTCTCTTTCACATCACATTTTTCAAAGATGTTTATAAGCATCATGAAATTTTTTCCTACATCTCATGGTAAATGGAATAGGTGTTCATGTGAAGCGAATTGTGTGGAATTCATGTCGTGCTGGCGCCTATGTTCACAATGCCCAATCATTTGCATTAGAAGCTGCAAAAAGAGTGAATGCCATTAAATTTCTCTACGTGTCAAAAAGAGAAGTAGAAGATTCAAAGGAGCTTCTTGCTGTCAGGTAGCAAGAAACCATAGCGCTGCCTGATACCCATGCTACGCACACTGTTATTCCAATCGAGAAACATGCCATGTATGCGACAAACACAAACTATAAAATACACGCTTTTCAACTGCTAGCAAAGCACCTTCACACCGATATGACTCACATTGAGCAACCTCTTTTTTCTTCCGAGAAAATTATTGTTGTCCACTTCATACTCATTAGATATCAAGGAAAACAGAAGATGCTTGATTACGTAGCCCAAGTAATAGAAATTCATCAAAAAGATTACGATAGAGTCCATCTTTGTAAAAGTGATAACAAAGGGCTTGTTTTTGTGGCTAAGGATCTCACTGACAAGTTTGCATAGATTGAAGAATCCCAGATTGTAAAAAACTTACCTTCTCCGAGGATGGACAATAGAGAAAGATGCGAATCTATCAGGTGCGATTCCAGAGACCAACTAATGATTAATCAAATAAAATATAAATCTATTGTGCTAATAAATTTTTTGTGGAAAATCAAATAATTTCTTTAGTTTATTTTGGCATTTATCTAATAAGGTAATACCTCTGGTCACGCTGTTACCGTGGGTAAATTTGTGTATCACTAAAATTCCTTATGATATAATACACAAGTGTTTGATAAATTATTTCAATGTGATAAGATTGAATCCTTTACTTTAAGTTCACCTAATTTTGCAAGTTTGTAAATAGCAAAAAAATTCATGTCCTTTTTAACGTCACGCTGTTACCATTTTTAGTTCAAAATTGTCTTTTAAACAGGGATTTTTTTTTAAAACATTTTAAACCATGCCTATCAGAGCATCCTTTTACCCCATTTTTTCATTGTTACCTATTTGAAAAAATTTTAAAAATTTTTTATAAGCCGTTTAACAATATGCACGAGTTTCCTATTTTTCACGATATTTTGGCGTGTAAAATAAATATAATTACATTTTTTTTGCACATTCAATCTACTTAATATATAAAAATACTACGGTAAAAAAATATTTTATTGACTTTTTTGTAAGGACTAACTATATTCTTGTAGGCAAATTTTTCGAAAAATTAAAACTCATCATTTTTTCTATATTTTATACATCTGTAGAGAATTTTATACTGAATAAGAATAACATTTTTATTTTTTTTATTTGAAAAATTTTGAGGTCAAATTTTAAAATTCCAAATTTTGACATGTGAAAAAATTGAGAAATAATATTTTTTTAATAAATAACTTGCAGAAATGAAATCAGCGTATTCAAATCTACCAGAAAATATTTTGATATTTTTGAAAAAAAAATTTTTAACAAAAAAGCGTTGAAAAAAATTACAAAAGTATATGAAAAATGAAATGATATAAAATAAAAACTAAAATGAAAATAAATATTTGCATGTAAAAGCCTATGGAAGAATTTCAAAAATTAACTGAAATTGTAAAAATATTCTAAAAAAAGAAGACAATTTAAAATTTAAAAAGACAATTTTGAATTTTAAAAAGACAATTTTGAATTTTAAAAAGACAATTTTGAACTTAATAAGACACTTTTGAATGTCAAAAAGACAATTTGAATGTGAAAAAGAAAATTTTGGACTAAAAATGGTATATATTTATTATTTCCATATTAAGTAAATTCAAAAAAACGATTTTTTTTATCCAATCGAATGATGTGATATTGCTAGTAAAATAAAAGTTTCGCCTGAACAATTACAGTATGTTCGTTATATGTACTAGAAGTGCAAAAATCACTTCCAAAGCGTTATACTGTTACCATGGAATTGCCCTAATATACTCGGGGGAAAATTTCATACGTAAACCGCAAAATTGATTGATATTTCGGGCATTCTGACAATCTATTTACAAAAATTGAGTACGGAAATGAAATCACCATGATTATTTTATTTAAAATTTGAATATTCTTTGACACAATTTTGAAACGTAAGCCCCAAGTTTGATTGTCACTTTCAGAAATTTTCACACCCTATTTAAGGAAACTGAGTTGAGAAATAAAATCGAAATGGTTGATTTGGAATAAAAAAAATTAATTTTATTTAAAATTTGAATGAAAACAATTTTATTATTAATCAAAATTTTGATTGATATTTGCTACAAAATTGCTATGATTATTGAAAAAATATGCATATAATGGTGTTATGTGTTCCAATATATATGACTATAAATTTTCAAGTGTATCTAATGCAAACAATAAGTTATATATATTATAATATATAAATTTTGTTCAACATTCAATATTGATTGTCAGTTTTCTCTTTATTTTCAACTACCTTGAAAATAGTATCAAAAGATGCAGCTAGCGATTTTACGAAAAGTTACGAAGTTTGAAGGCATATAATTCGGCGAATTTTGTAAAATATAAGTTTTAGTTGAGGGTGGGGACTAAAGAGCCACCCTCCGTCACTGATAGGGTTAAGATATAGCTTAAAAATAATAATTTATGCTCAAAAAGGTCAAAGATTATTTGTAAAAGCTTTTACCGTAACATTTTTATTCATATCATTTCTAACCGGAGCAAACATGACACCAAATGTCTCTAAAAATAAAAAAAGACTTTTCAATCAGAGAATTACTAAAGAAAAAAGCTTTAAATAGTTACTAATAATCTTTAAAACTGAGGACACCGCTGATAGAAATTCTTTTATGTTAATGTCAGTGGAAGAGACTGTAGGAAAGAATGGTATCTTGATAGAACTATCCACTATCATTTGTTCAGAGATAGAGACAATGATGCAAAGCTACACAGATCATATCTTAAGTTTTATAATTTAAACAGACTAAATCTAAAATTTTCTTCAAAAATATGAAAAAATAATTGTTCTGACAATTAAGACTCGAAATTCGGTACACTAAATATTTTTTAATATCATTCTTCAAAATCAAAAAAATATGTATATCTAAAATATGTGCCTCAAAAACTCTAATTTTATTACACAAAACACTTTTAACCCTTTAACGTTTTTAAAAATTCCTATTTTCTCCATTGTTTCAACTAACAGTGATGAAATAATGTTTTTGGAATTTTTATTATTTGTGTAAAAATTCTAATGTGAGAGATTAGATAATCTCAATACTAAACTTCATTGAAGATAGCACATTGTTACCTTAGTTACACTTTGAATTATCCATTTTTTTCTTATATAAAATATAAAATTTGAAACACCAATTTCAATAATTCAAAAAATTATTTTATCATAATAGTGTCTTTGATTTTATTTCATTTTTATAAGAATAAATTTGCCCGATAATATCGTCACCGCTTATGCACGTGTTGTATTCTTAAACAATTATAAGGCAAGATACCTTCTTTTAATTTTTCTTTCTTCGTTCAATAAACTTTGTTTCTTTAGGATTCAAAAATTTGATAAAACTTAAGACTCATCAAGTGGTTGTTGGTGTGTAGAAGTCATCGCTGTTTGGAACGCATGATTAAAATGCTCAAATAGATGTCTAACTTTATAAATGTTATCATGTCTTGGGATTTGAAGCCGGATGATTTTAAGAAGAGAGGGATTGGGAAATTTCTTCAAGTTTTCTAATTACGGACTTCAGCATTGGGGCTCGAAAACCAATGTATTCTTTTATATATTCCCAACGCAATACTTGCTCCCGTCTTTCATATTCATTGTAAGCTCTAAAATTATCTTAATCTTTTTAACTGTTCTCAACGCTTCAAGTTTGAGCTTAATTCTTTCATTGCAAATCAAATTTTCTACTGTGTATGAATGAACCAAACTTTGAATATAATTTGCTTTTGAATTAAATTTTGTGAAATAATTCATGTATTTCATTACACTAATTATATTAAAAATAATTAAACAAATAAAATTTTGTAATATGGAAGAAATAATTAACAGCAATCGAAAATCTGGATTATTTGCATAAAATCAATGGCATTTCAGAATATTTTGAAGAAAAAATTTCAAAAGAAGCAATCACAAGTCATTAAATTTGCAATAAACAGCACGCCCAAAATATTGCAAGTAGTTAAATAATCTCTCAATCTTGGCAAATACTCATGGATAAATGAATTTCAATCGAATAAAGTTCTTTTCCAAATATCCATTTTGGGTTTATATAAATCAAAAAAGTTCAAAGTTACAAGTTTTACAATATATTTCAAAACAGTTTATATTATCTGAAGTGAATACGTGCCAGTCACTCTTACTCCACAAAAAACTGTAAAATTACTTTCATTCTAAATTAATGCCGTATATTCTTGGGATTGGGCGTCGACTATTTCAATTTCATCGGTTTGATTTTCAATGTCTTCTTCAATAAACTGTTGATCTTCAAAATCCAGATTGAAATACAAATCATCTTCACTTTCAATATCGTTATTTTCAGGTAAGAGTCATTCTTCAATACAATCTTCTTTTATAGAAAGCTGCCAATGTGAGGTATCAAAGAAAAAAAATTATAAAGAACGAAGAACAAATAGACAATACGGTAATAGACACATGAGGATTGTCAAACATGATATATTATTTTCATTTACAACACAACTGTTTACATAGTTTATGAATGCTCCTTATGAACGATAGTGACGTCCAGCAAAGTTTTATGAAGCAGTACTTAACACTATGCATGCTTTAATAGATTATTTTGAATCAAGTTTAATGTTTAGCACGTAGTGGAGCATGCAATATAAGTTTGATTTATAAAAGTTAATTTTATTAGTAGATTTAATTGAGAGAAAAAACATCTTTTTATTCAATTCATTCAACTTGATAAACGTTTAAGAATAACTCAAATAGAAAGCACATATGAAAAACCTATATAAGTTTAATTAATCTAATATTTATTGTGAATTAAGATTAAATAATTTAGAAGCTTTTAAAAATACTAGAAACATTTGTCCTCTCAATTTTAAAGCATTAGCCAAAATAGTTATGGCAGTGACATAGCCAGATAGACTTGCACCCCTTTCTCATCAGAAAATTTGTCCCCTCAAACTTAAAAAAAATATTTTAAATTGTTATGTGCTATAAAATAAAATTCTCCTTTTGGTTCAAATTACTACCTATACTAAGAATGGCATAAAACATTTTCTCAAGCGATCAAAAAACACAGACAATGAATTTTTTCTGTATAAATGTAAAAATATAGCAAATATGCGTAATGTTATTTTACCTGAAAAAAAGCATGTTTAAGCCTGATAGTATGGTACTGAATTTCATATGCATCTAGCCTTACACTTCATAGTTACAAATAGGGCCTGAAATAAAATTAAACTAATAACCATATTTTTACTGAACTTAAACACAGGCGAATAAAAAAACAAAATTATTTATACAAAAATACCACTTTTTAAATAACAGTAAAATTAAATATGGATATACTTTTTGCTTTTGCCTCTATACATAAGTAAAAAAGCACTTTTAAATAAAAAGTTTATTACTTTTAAAAATTTTAATTTTCTGTTTCAATATTTTAAGTCATATTGCATCTTTATTTTTATACACCAATTTATAACTAGTAATGTTAAATCTAAATATGAATTGTCAATGAGAACCTTAAATGATTTAAGTGATTTTTCGGAACTTTAAAGACAAAAAGTTTGTACTTTTCATCAATAAACACAGTAAATTAGTAAAAACCCATTGTAAAAAAAGTTTTCTTGAGGTTGGCACTAAAAAATTGAGGTTGGCACAAATTAGTCACACCCATTTTATTTTCATTAATTCAACAGTTTTTTAAATTTGATTTTTTTTTTTTTTTAAATTAAAGTAATTGGTTAAATCTTTCTTTTACAAATAGACACTTTTCTAAGATGATTGGAATTATCTTAAAATGATGAATTTGGAAATAAAATGGTTCAATATCTTCATTATCATGATGCATGATAAATCCTTCTAATAATAAAATATTGGGAAAAGTTTCAATTAATGCAGAGAAACACTGTGATAAAACCTAGAATTGAAATCCTCTTGTCAAAAAAAGCAAAAGGAAAGGCTAAAGTTCATTAAAATACTTTTCTGTTTATGCGAATTCTTTATTTACTAATAAATACTTTCTGTTTTTTGTAGTATTCTTGATTTTTAAGTTATGGTTTTCATAAAGAGTGCCCTTAAAAGGAAAATCGTGACAATATATTCCTCTTGGCTATATGGATAATAATAATAACCGCTTAAAATTTTATCCAATCAGCAAAATTTTGTATAAATATTTAAATGGCCCTATTTTATTTAAACATTTTTTGAACCTGTTCATATTGGCTCCATTTTATTTTAATATTTTTAGAGCCCAAATGTATCCGATTTTTTTAATTTCTCATTTGATCTCAATCATCATGCAACTTTTTTCTAACTCATTTTCTTTATCTTGGCTATTAAAGCATGAGTAAGGTTGGTTAGAAACTGTGCTTTGATACCTGAGGGTTTGGGTTTCGAATTCACCTTATTTTTCATTGTTCGATACAAGCAGCGCAATTGTACTTTCTTGATTAGTCAATACTATTAATTCTCTCTTTTTTATTAAGATTTTGTGGTCTGTGTTCTGAAAAAATTTCATCATGTTTTTTAAAGGGCGATATTTTTCTTAAATTTTATCATTATACTTGTGACAAATTTAATTTTATGGAGTTTATACATTTGAAAAGCACTGAATTTGTATGCACTGTTTTTTTGCTTGAATTAGATAATAAAAAATATGACCATCTTCTTGAAAGAATGTGTAATGTTCCAGAAAGGGAGGGAGTGGAGCGAAAGTATTTTTTTATCTCTAAAGATATTTTATTAAAAATGGATAAAGAGGCTTTGATAAAAAAAAGTATAAGACTCCATATTTTTGAAATCTTGAAACTGATAAAATATTATTGTCTTATATTCCTTGTAATTTAATTCCTATTTTCTCCTCGCCAAATGTCAATTGTTTATATAATTATTGGTCCCTTTCTCTATGTGGAAATGAAAGTATAGCCTCAGAAATTAGATATAAAACTGCAAATTAAATTTTTTCCAGAATTTTACAAAAGAAAGGCTTATTTAAGTAAACTATTGAAAGTGGCTGTAGATATATAAGAAGAAAGCTTAAAAATCTGTTTTAATTGTACATTATCTTCAGTTTATTGAATTATGGCAGCTGCAAGTGTTATTGGATGTCCAATCAAATCATATTATCCTTGAATAGAACAATATAAAGTTGCTGATATTTTAAATTATTTTTTCTTTCCTAGGAAAACTTTTGAAAACTCTATCAATCTTATCAAAATTATTTGGACTCGAAATAAATTTGATGAAAAATGCAACAAAAACTTTTATCCCAATCAATTTTTTCCTTTATATTAGAAAAAACAAGGATTTTGTCTGAAAAATCTTTCTCCAATTGAAGTGTACTTCCGTTAAAAGATATTTCCAATTCGAGTGATAGAAATTATGAAATAATTCTTTAGGAACCTTTCAATATTGAAAAAGCTAATAAAATAGAATCTTTTTTGAGTACTGAAGTTACCATATCAATTCTACAAAGTTATAAAGATTCTCTAGATAACGTTCCTAATAGACCAAAAAAAGAGTTTTTTATGGTTTAAAAAATGCATAGAAATAATAAAAATTATTTTTATGACAATTGTGGTCCATGGGTCACAGTTTCAAGTGGAAAAAATTTTACTAGAAAATTGAAGACAGTTTAATCCATATTTACAGGGAAAATGGTATCTTTTATGAACTATCGATAGGCCAAAAAATAAAAATTGAATTTATTAGCGAAGATAGAACGTGCTTCATACTAAATAGATACTATTCTTATTTAAAAGGTAATGCAAGTTTTAAAAGAAGGGATTCCTGGTTAGAAAATAAAGAAAGTAATTTTATCTTGTATTAAAAAAAAGTGTAAATATAATCAAAAATCTTTATTTATAGAGACCAAAGAAAACTTTGATATGGTTACAAGAAATTCAAAAACAATCTATAACATGCGCTAAAAGTTGTGGCAAGAAATATTTAATGATTTTTAAATTTCTAGGATGAGATACAAAGTATTTTATCTATAATTTCATCTGGTCATCCATTTATAAGACGCAACTTTTTTAATTGACAAAGACTAATTATAATATGTCACACAGATTCACAAATTATACACATGAATTATTGTCTTTTATTTCAAAAAGGAAATGAATCTATATTAGGAATTGACAAAACATATTACTTAGGATCATTTTTTGTTATAATAACGTTTTTTCAAAAAATAATGTTTCTAGGTACTTACAGAAAAAAGAAGGTATGAACCAGACTTAAATGAACACGTTTGTAGATTTAATATTTGAAGAAAATGGAATAATAAGTTCTTGTTCAAACTTTGAATTTTTTTCAAAAATAGAGAATTTTGAAAATATTTATACTTATAAACGTATTGAATATTTTAAAAATAATTTTTTTTCGCACAATTCAAAAATACAATTTTAAAACCAAAAAAATCATCCCTACCTACCATATAATTGGAAGAACAATATATCAGAATCATTCAACCATGTGCTAAAAAGTAATCAAAAATGAAAACCATTGAAAATTTGTATAATGATTGAAGCTAAATATGATCAGGTTAAGTATGAACTTATATATTTATTGATTTTCTTACATTTATCATTCTAACATTTAAAACACCCTGAACTCACACTTTAAGTGCATTTAAAATGAATTATTTTTAGATTCAAAGTCAATTTTTTCGAAAGAATCTTTAGATAGGTTACAAAACTTACCTTGATTACTTTTATTTTTGAGAAATTTTGTTATATTTTTCATCATTAATCTAGGTACCCTTTTTGTTTTATTATAAATTTTGTTTTTAACTTTATTACTGTTTAAATTTTTCTTCGATTTTTATAATTCAGATATTTCTACAATTTGCTATTTACAATTTTACGTCCTTTCAAATTTTGATATAAAAAACCCACTTTATCAAGTGTTTTATTATTAACCACATTGCTTTGATCTCAAGTTAGATCCCGAACTAATATACTCCAGATGCTAGGTTATTTAGTACTTTTTCGACGAATTTTGATTAGCCTATTTAAAATTGTTTTATGTTATTTTGTGTTACCAGTTATGAGTATTGAGTTCCTTTGATTAGTTTACTAATTTTTCAAGTTATTTAATTAATTATCAATATTGGTAGTTTTGCTAAAAATATCAATAAAATCTGCGAGGAACTTTCTTACTCAAAGTATCAACCGAATCTTTAAGTTTAATTAATTTAGCTAGTAAATAAAATGAATTCATTATTAAATAATGAGAAAAAAAATAGGAAATATATAAATTGGTAAATATATAAAAATAAAATAACTTTAAATTATAAAGAAATTATCTCTAATAACTGAACTTCAGGCTACCAGTCATATCTTTCAGAAAATTCAATATAATATGATATAATTTGAGTTTTTGTGAAAAGTCACACAATCGATTTGAAATAAAAACAGATTTTTATAAACATTTTTCAAACTTAAAATACAAATTTGATTGTCACTTTTATATATTTTCAAAGCTTAACTGCGAAAACTGAGTCCAGAAATAAAACCCACGTAGTTTATTTAATTTTAAAGAATATTTTTGGAAATAGTTTTCACATCTAAACCACTAATTTTATTGACCATGTCAGATATTTTCAAATATTAAATGCAAAAACTAAGTTCAAAGAAACCAACGTGGTCGATTTTAAAAATGTATATTTCATGTAAAATTTGAATCAATATTTTTGCAGAAAATTTTAGATGTAAAGCCTAAATTTGATCTACACTTTTAATATTTTTAATCGTAAATGCACTAAGTACATAAATAAAATAAGCATCGCCGATTTAGTAGAAAAACATACATTTTATGTAAAATTTGAATGATTATTTTATTAGATATATTTACATCAATAAAAATATTGATTGACATATTTTAAAAAATATTCACATTTATTGATAAATTAAATATTTATAAGTGTTATGGGTTCAAAATTCTATATAAATATAAATTTTCAAGGGTGTATCTAATATTGACACAAAGTTATGAGCCTAACTACAGATAATAAGATAAATTTTGATAAAAAATTTTAAATTTTGGATTTTGATTGATCGTTTTTGACATGAGAGTGTAATTCAACTACTATGTAAATCGTATCAAAAGATATAGATACCAATATTAGGAAAAGTCAAGAAATTTGAAGTGATATTGTAAGCCGATTTGTATAATAAATTTTTTAGTTAAGAGAGGGCGGCATTATACTTGCCCATCACTAATACGATTAAACCTAAAATACTCTTAAATTTTAAAACTATTCTAAAGAAATAATTTAAACTTTAATCAAATCCAAATTTGGTTCGAAACGGAAGCAGTATTAAATAATATAATTTTTTTTCATCAATTAAAATTTTTTTCCTAGTTAATAAAGCAAACATAAAGCAAACCACTTTTTGGATATTTAGCAAAAAATCTAAGAGATTTGTAATAATTTCTTTCGAAATGTGAATTACGAACTCTACCTGAACATCTACATACTAGATGACATGTTTGATACATTTCAATTCAAAAAATGAAGTATGAATTATAAGATAATCATAAAAGTAAAAGACAAGTATTGAAGAATTTTTAATTTTGTATTGAAGAAAAATATTTTCATTAAAATTATATTTTTCAAAGTTAGTTTATTTTTTCAGCCTAACATATAAATTATTTTTGAAATTTAGTTTTTTTTTAAATAAGAAATATTTAAGCATTTTTATTTTTAATTTATTAAGTTTTTTTAATTATTTATTTTTATTTTTTTGTATTTCCTTTTACAACTCGATTTACTACAAATTATGTTAAATAGCTGAAATTTAACAGCCGTCAGTTAAAAAATTCATTTTAAGTGTATGAAAAAAGTTGTTTTCTCTCTTGAATTGTATCCAGATTATATAAATTTGTTTTATGAAGAATTTAAATCAAGAATTAAAAGAAATGAATGTGAAAGATTCTAAAAATAAGAATGTGGAAGAGAAAATGTTTGAGTATTTTTTAGTGCAAGATGAGAAGTCATCTAATCTTAAGCCTAGAGGAGAATGGAAAAATAGTCTAGACTTTTTGATGACTTTATTAGGCTTTTCCATTGGTCTTGGAAATATTTGGAGGTTTCCATATCTTTGCTATAAACATGGAGGAGGTATTTATTTTAAAATCTCGATTTTTTTTAATTCACAAAATTTTTAAGGAGCCTTTTTTATACCCTATTTTGTTTCTCTCATTTTTGCTGGTATCCCAGTTTTTTTCTTGGAAGTCAGTTTAGGACAATACATGGGTCAAGGTGGTATCAGAGCTTGGAAAATTTGTCCAATTCTTCAAGGTAATTATAATTTTATTTATATTTTAGTTTTAGTTTAAATGATTGAATAACATGAGAATTATGTTTAGCATTTTTAGATGAGGGCGAGAGCTTAAGGAAATTTTAAATTTTTGAACAATGTTCAATTCTTATATAAGTTATGTAAAAATTAGTTCCTAACTTCAAGGTAAGGTTATATAGTTGGAGTTGTTTTCAGATGTTAAAAGAATAGGAGTCGGAACGTGTCAGTATATAATAAAATTTATTTGATTTTGTAATAGATTCATATTAAATTTAAAAAAATAATTTTTCTGAATATTTTTAATAATAGTCGGCTTTAAATATTTAAAGTTTTTAAGTATTTGGAGTTGGATTAGATTTTTGTAAGTACAATCTTTTTATTTATAAGAAACTGAAAAAATTGAATAGTAAACGTTTCTTATGAAAATCATATTTTGTGTACTAAAACTTTCTTAATTTTTCAATGTCTTTTTTATTTTTTTTTTGCATATCGATTATGCTATGAAACATGAATAAAAAGTTCTTGCTTACATTTTTTTTGACTATTATTACACTTAATAATGTGTTTTGAAACTGGGCTCGGAATAATTTCATCAGAAAATATTTCGAGATTATTATTAACCGTATCAGTAACTTCCTTTTTCTAATAATTTTTTTTTTAAACAAAAGATGTTTTTTTTCTAAACAAGAGAATGTTTTTTTTTTGAATATTTTGCTAGTGAAGGCGTAAAAATAACAATAGGGAAAGATAATGTCTCCATCTACTATCTAGTAATTCGAAAAACACTTCCTTTAGATAAAATTGAAGGATAGAAAAGAGCAGTTGGTAAAATTAAAATTAGTCAGCCTTATAATATCAAGTTTTATAATAAAGGAATGGGAGGTTTAGACCTTTTTGATAAAAAAATCAGGTTAGTCTACGAATAAACATCAAGAAATGATATTTGCCTTTGATATTAAATGCAATTAGTATAGTTTTTGTTTATTCTTGGAGACTTTTTCAGATAACAAATAACTTTAAAATGTGTAATAAAGATTTCAAAAGAGAAATGGTAAAATTAAAATTAGTCGGCCGTATACTAATATAAAAAATATAAATATAATTGAAGAAATTTCTTCAACCTCTGCTAACAAACTCTGCTTCTCAATAAATTTTATATTTTATTACTCGATCTTTTCATTGAACTGTTTAAAAATAAAAAGTCATTAACAGAAGAAGGCTTCACATGTGTCCTTCAATTATCAATCGAGTTTGTTTCATTTGCTGCACTTGTAGCCATTATGCAAAGCGAACTTCTGTCAACTAATGAAAGAAAAGGAAAAAGATTAGAATGAGATTTCCACCAATCAAGAACATTCGTGCAAGTTGAAGGATCCAATGATAAATTTTGGTATTCAAAAAATCATAAAACGAAATTTAACTCGATCTTATACTGTATACCGTGGCTGTTTGTTAGTCTTTACTACTTATCTCTCTGTAATATGTTACAGTCATACATTGTACATGTACCTTATCACATGATATACTATCTCCTATACTTTACAAACAACAATAAACAAAATGACATAGATTGATTTATTCATTGATAGCACATGTGTTGTCAATATCGTTCACACTTATTTTGTCAACTACATACATATTGCATATACCAACATATTATCGAATGCGGATCTGCAGGACGTGTAGACCTTTTTGATCAATTTTTTCAGCTTAAAGGCCATAAATAAGCAGCAAGAAATGGTATTGGCCTTTGATAATAAACATAAATAATATAGCTTTTGTTTATTCTTGGAGACCTTTTCAGATAACAAATAACTCCAAAATATGTAACAAAGATTTCAGAAGAGAAGTTCAAATCCTTCTTAAAATATCTAAACCCCTTTAAAATTTGAGTTTGGACCAAAGAGGAAGAAGAACACCAAAATATGAAATAAAAGTCGGTAACGCATCCCATTAATCACAATCTTTGAAAACCTCAAGATGTTTTTTATGCAAAAACATTATAAAAATTAAGTGCACCAACCGTGAACTTTCATTGCATCTAAAACACTTGGCAAACATTTCATTAAATTTAATGTATTTTTGCTTATAAATAAAAATATGCAGTTTTCTCAATATTTTGTTTATTATTCTATTATCCCTATGACTCCTTAGTGAGTCATAAATTTTATTCTATTATACGTATATGTTTTATTAAAACAAGCATTAAGCTTCTTATTGCCATATAACAAAGTTAGTTTGATGTAACATTTTATGAAATTAATAATTTCACCTCCTATCCTTACCCTTTGTTGATAGGGCTGATGTTTTAATACTCTAAACTGTGATTAAACATTGATTTAATTCGCTCCCTCAAACATATGGTATCACATGTTTAATTTTTCTCTCCTTTCATTTCCTTTTTCTTCAGTGAGTACATCCTTTGATTTTGGAGGTATGAAAGTGTGGCTTCTTTCCCTGTGACTTAAATTTCTTATACCATAGTGAAAACAATGAATACTTGTTGTGCTCATTTTGTCGAAATTTTTTACTAAGAAATAACATTTTAGTGAACCAGTTTGGGCGAGTATAAGAAAGTTCATCATAAACACATTTGGAATATTTTTTGAGTCATTGAAGTTTTTAAACTCTGAACAATAATAAAAATAATATCTCTCTTTCAAAATAAAAAGGCAAGAAAAAGAGGAACTATTTTTAACCGAATACATCATGAATAACCTGAACTTTTTCAAACTTGAAAGTATTTTTTTAAAATTGAAATCTAATTAAAGAAACATGTATCGTTTTTATAGTCGAGAAAAGAAATACTAAATCCCCAAATAGAAATAATCATATTAGCATAATTGATGAAAAATTTATATTTTTCTGACTACGTTCAGTAGACATTATATTTTACGAAAAATTTACTAACTCAAAACTTTTTTAACTAAATTTTGAACTATTTTTTATAATTTTTAAATAAAAAGCTAGTTAAAATAATACGCTTGAAATTTTAGTTTTAACAATAATGAATTTATAAGAACAAAAATAAAGTTATTTATATAAAAAACTGAGAACCAAAATTATTTTATAAAAATCAACATAAAACAATTCTGACTACGTGCACATAACATAAACCGCTTTACCAAAAATCAATAAACGACACTATTTTAATTTTCCTATTAAAAATACCTGAATAAGATAAAATCTGTTATATTGACCTTAACTAAATATTACAATTTAAAAGTATTAAAATTTCGTGTTATCTAAAATAAAAAGAACATCTTATTCTGCTACTAAAGTTTATTAGTGTTTTTTCAAGAAACCTTGGGACAAAATTTATTAGAAAAACATTATATTGATCTATTCTGACCCCTATAAATTAAAAAAAATATCCATTTATTTTCGACAGTTTTCATGTTCACCATAAAGAGTAGAGCTTTTCAATGATACGATTTTCAAAAAAAAAATTTTTTAAAGCTTCACATTATGCTTTTGGATAAGTAATTTTCTGTAGTAAAGCCAAATTATATTAATTTATTTCTAGTTTTGAAAATAGCTTTAGGAAGCTTTAGTTAATGTGGTGCTGATAGGCTACGTTTTTTCAAAAAAAAATATTTTTAAAAGCACATTTTATTATAATTCGGTGTTATCGGTTTTTACTTATTTCATCATACCACGTTGCAAATTACGAGAAATCATCGTTCCATTTCGTTAATATACGAATCATCATCATATAGCAAAGTCTTTACGCTTTATAAATTGTAGTTTGTTGACTGCACTGATCATTTCATACCCTGTTATTGATTTGTGTTCGCCACTTATTGCATGTCTTACTGATTATATTACACCCAATGATAATATACGCATAAGTTAGAACGTATCCGTTCATGTTCTAAAGCGTCACCACATTCCTAATACACATTTTTCATTGTTTAATATTTGTAACAGTATTTAGAGTCTAAATTTAAGTCAATTCTTAAGTTGTAATAGAAAAATAAGTAAAACTTCAGGCAAGTTGAAAACTTTATTAATTTCCGACCTCTCTAAAAAACTAAGAATTCTTTTCTCGTGTTCATTTAACGATTTGTTTATTTATCTGAAGAAGACCAAAGTGATCAAAAATTAATAAAGTTTTCAACTTGTTTGAATAAAAGTTTTACTTATTTTCCTATTATATTCTTAAACGTTTATTAATGACGTCTCGACAACACCTTTAAATTCTTATGATGTTTATAACTTTTGCATTTCTTGACCGATTTTATCATGAAATACACCAAATTAAAACGTCTTATTTTCAAAATTAGATAATTTTAGCAAAAATATTTTGTTGACCTGAAAAAATTAAACAAAAAAATTTTTTATGCCATGAAATCTCCCCGAAACCTTTTTAAGATTGAACCAAGGGGAGACAAAAATGTTTTAAAAATATGATATTGCACAACATTTTTAACTAAATATACTATTGTGTTATAAGGAATTTAAATTACGAAATAAGTTTTATTTGAATAACAATGATGTCTTTTTAGGAATTGAAATTGCCAAATGGGAAGACAGACATAATCAAATAAAGACTCTTAGGTTATACAGTTTTCTGTTAAAGTTTCAAAAAAATAAAAAAAAAACTCTAGAAAATACACTCTTAAAATAAAAGCTTAAAAGGTAAATACTCCGAAATCAGTTTTGTTTCGTTTATATTTCATTCTAAACTTTTAATACGATTTTGGGTCTACGCAGAGGTTATGATAAAGAAAACACGGATACAAAAAGTTTAACTTCTACGTAGACAAAAAATCATATTAAAAGTTTAGAATGAAATATAAATGAAACAAAACTGATTTCTGAGTATTCATCTTCTTTAATTTTAAGAGTGATCTTTCTTTTCTAGAGTTTTTTAAAATTTTTTTTGAAACTAAGAGAAAACTTTATGCACGGTTTCCCCATTTGTCAATTTTAATTCCTAAAAAGACATAATGGTTATTTAATTAAACCTTATTTGGCAATTTCAATTCCTTATTAGAACATTATTAGCTTCTCCTTTGTTCAACCTTTTCGCGAAGATTTCTATATTAAATAATTATGCAAAATTAAACTCATATGAAAAGGGAATTAAAACTTAATGTACTATAAAATATTTTTAGTCTACCCGGCCTAAATAGGTTCTGGATATTGTCTTATTATTTTTGTTTTCGGTAAAGATCCACATTATGTCAAGTTTTTCTCTTTATAAAAATGCATCTATTTTTGCATTTCTTGTTTTCTAAGTTTATATGAAGGAGATCAGTGAGTGAGTTTGTAAATTTTAAACTATTTTTTATTATCTTTGTATTATATCAATTAATGATCTATATTATAATAAGCTAGCGTGTGTGTGTGTGTGTGTCTGTGTGTCGCTGGAAGCATTCTCATTGGTTGAAATTATTTATATATATGTTTTATGTGTATTTTTATATGGTGTGATGAGTTTATATGTGCGTATGTGTTTGAAGCATTCTGATTGGTTTAAATTATTATATGTGTGATGAGTTCATATATATGTAGTCTGAGTGTCGCTTGAAGCATTCTGATTGGTTGAAATATCTTTTGTATGTATTTTTATATGGTGTAATAGAAAAATACACAGAAAAGATGCAAATATTCTAAAAACTCATCACCATACCATATAACACTATTAGCAACTCAAAATACACACTACCAAGAATCCCATTGTTCGAGCGCAGCCTAAACAAAAAAAAACTAGCCGGTCCCGTGGTCGTTTCGAGCGAAGCGAATTTGAATTAGCAACTCAATATACACACTACACAGAATCCTATGTTTCGAGCGCAGCGAGAAACACTGTTTCGAGCGAAGCGAGAAACGACCACGGGACCGGCTAGTATTTATATATTTCCTCATTTAAAAGGAAATTCTTAAAAAATAATTTAAATCGTTCACCTATCTGCATTCGCTTCGCTGAAACTTTATCGGGGCTAAAAGAAAGAACAAAATTGGGGGTTATTGAAAAATCCATATCCTTTATTTGGAATGAATTAAAAACGTTTTATTCATGTAAGAATAACAATAGACTCTTAGTGTTTTTCCCTTAAAATTTCAATATGCGTAGCGGCATTTATTTTAATATAATTTCTATTAATTCTTTTGAATTTTGTTGATTTTGTATACGATATCAAAAATTTATACAGATATGCATTTTTTTTGTTAGTAATAAATTATATATCAATAAAAATCTCTTTCATTCATGAAGTTTACTTTTAAAAATGTTCAAAACATAATGTCCTATAAATTCAAAAGATTAAACTTTGAAATGAAAGCGCTTCTAAAAAGACACATATTTTTTAATGTTTCAAGATAATCTTTCACAAAGAGAAAATATATAGGTATATACTGTTCAATTCGTGTGTATGTAGCTCACGGGTCACATGCAGCTAATGATGCTAATGAGTATTCTCATCCAAGAACATCCTTCTTATAGAGTAAAATAGAATCGTATGCCATATATTTCATCTGCATGTGGACCACCCAACATGCAACTAATGATGTCAGTTGTCTACGTCATGTAGCGTTATTGAAGAATTTACAAAAGAGCACGAGAGACTTTTCTTCGCCTGCATCAGTATCAGTGAGTCTATCTATCATCCGTTAATCTTGTTTATACGTTGTTATGAGTGGTGCATAATATAAAAGTTAAAATGTTATATGATTGGTGTATAATATAAAAGTTAGAATGTTATGATTGGTGCAAAATAAAAGGCAATCGAAACGTTAATTTTCAAAGTGTTGGCGCTGAAAAATAACGTATAGTTCCCAACCTATATACCCTACGCACCCCCTACACTAAAATAATTATTTTGCTGACCTATCAGGGATAAAATTCAAAACTAGAGCAGATCGATTAAAGGATGAAGCTCTCCCACTCTTTCTTCTTCCCCAACTTTATTTTGATCCATAGAACTTCTTTGAAATATATAAATACTTATAGTCCTCCCTATTAAAATAAGTTTATATGGAATCTGGCGATGGGTGTATATATAATTATATAAAAAAATTTCATCTAATCTTCACGGACCCCTAGAGGTTCCTGGACCCCAGACCATTTAAAATTAATAATTAGATAAATTTAACTATAGTCCATATTTGCACCCA
This sequence comes from Nectonema munidae, assembly GCA_030549495.1. Lineage (NCBI taxonomy): Eukaryota > Metazoa > Nematomorpha > Nectonematoida > Nectonematidae > Nectonema > Nectonema munidae. Next base: position 41,331 of record JAUIRK010000839.1, read on the forward strand.
TACCAAAATTTTTAATCTATTCAAATATGATGATAAAATCTGTCATTTGTATATATGTTTTGATCAAATATTGTGATATCCTTTTGAATTGGTATATATATATCAGGGGCGCACATCCTTAAAATTATTGGGGAGGGGGGGGGGGGGGGGGGTGGCGAAATTTTTTTCTTGCAATTTTCAAAATTAGTGGTCTGGATTATCTATATTATAATAAGCTAGCGTCTGTGTGTCTGTGTGTGTGTGTGTCGCTGGAAGCATTCTGATTGGTTGAAATTATTAAATGTTTTGTGTGTATTTTTATATGGTGTGATGAGTTTATATGTGTGTATGTGTTTGAAGCATTCTGATTGGTTGAAATTATTATATGTTCTATGTGTATTTTTATATGTGTGATGAGTTCATATATCTGTATTGTGAGTGTCGCTTGAAGCATTCTGATTGGTTGAAATATCTTTTGTATGTATTTTTATATGGTGTAATAGAAAAATACACAGAAAAGATACAAATATTCTAAAAACTGACCACCATACCATATAACACTTTTAGCAACTCAAAATACACATTACCCAGAATCCTATGTTTCGAGCGTAGTCTAAACAAAAAAAAACTAGCCGGTCCCGTGGTCGTTTTGAGCGAAGCGAATTTTAGTTAGCAACTCAATATACACACTACCCAGAATCCTATGTTTCGAGCGCAGCGAGAAACACTGTTTCGAGCGAAGCGAGAAACGACCACGGGACCGGCTAGTATATATATATTTCTTTTCTCTTTTTCTCATCTTTTTTTTAAAAATATGATTACAGTGTAATCACGGCCAGTGCTAAGATTTGTGGGGCCCAATTAGATAAACGTTAGGAGGCACAACTTCTCTACAAGAGAAGAAAATTATATATGTTTAATTTATATTTCATGCAGTATGCTCGTCTAACCACGAAATATAAATGTGCTAATTATATATCGTATGAAAAGTTTGGTATACAATATTGAAATTATATTTTTTTAATACAAAGAAAGGCACTTGAGACATACTACTTAAGTTTTTTTAGAAAAAGACATTTTTTGCTTTTTTATTTGCAAAATCTTTTTCATGATCAATAATTTTAATTTCTAGTTAGCTCATAAAATACAGAAAATGCTTCAAACACTAACCCTGTTATTTCTTGCCCGGGCTCCAAAATTTGCTGGAATCAATAGGCGTAACCCCTGTCCTGAGTTTATTGGTAGATGAATTATTATAGTGCAGTTATTTTTAGTTTATAATGATGGAAAAGACATCATTTTATCATATAGAAAAAGTCAAAAAATACATATGCTTGATTATTTCTATTCTTGATACCGATTTCTCTCAATTTTGTTATAACCCGTGAAAATCTAAATGATATAACGAATCTTTATATGTCGTTTTACTATCAAAGGTAACATAACGGGTAGCATTTTGATGACCTATTTTTCATATCTATAATCTTTAATATTCTCAAAATCGTATTCTGTATGCCTTTTCTCATACTCAACTTTTTGCCTTTTCAACCTTCATCTAGAGATTTGTATCCTGCATTTTCCACCATTATTTTGCATAATCTTGACATAAACAATCAATCTTGTAATCTTGTAAGAATCAGTTTTCACGTATCTTATGCTATTAGTGTTTCGATGTCAATGTATTATTTCTACTTCAATTTTTTATTACTATACTGAATTTGCGCATGTCTATCTTTTTGTATTAAAATTCATTTGCTTCAGGCTTTTTGATATTTTTATTTTGTTTTTTGGCGCACATTTTCATACGTGCATTATTTGCTATAATATATGAAATCTCTCTCATAGCAAATTTCATAGCTAGTCTAAATGAGAAATGGAATTCATTTTGAATTTCACAACGTTTTTATATATTTAATCCTTACGGGCGACATATACAATGTGTCTATCAATCAAAACATGTGAAGTCTTGCTTTTCCTTTTTCCTAAAGAAAATATTTTTTGAAATTATATTTTATCACATAATCCTTTATTGTTTCATTATAATGTTTTTTTATTTTTCTCTTGATTTTCCATTATTATCTAAGATCATTATAAAATTAGGTCTTCAGATGGTCAGCTAAATACAGTAGACTCTGGGTTCGATCCTCAATCTCTCCAATTATCGAAGGTTAATATTTTCCCTTGAATTCTATACCTACAATAAAAAATTTCGAAATTATAATTTTCTTCTATTACAAAAAACAAATGGATGGTGGAAACTCTAAAAGAAAGAAAATTAATGTAAAAACTAGCTAGGTGAGATCGTAAAACTCACATTTCTCCCTTCTCTGGTGCCATTCTTTTCAGCTTTGGACATGAAATAGCTCGTATAGTTGAAAATGTTAAGGTTGTTCATCCTTCCTAGAACGGAACAATCGTTCAATAACAAAATAAGTTGGTGCATACAGAAATTCTTAGGGGGAAATCCTAGTTGTCATTGTTTTGCTGCCGACAATTCACTGGGATTTCATTTTGATTTATCACCTTGTGCTGCTAGATGGTCATCACCACCATATAGCATTTCCAGTGAGTTCAAAATTATTTTTTTATAGAACACTTGCATTCGTCATTTCATTTTTATTATATTTTGTATAAAAATTTATTTGAAAAATTTAATTGTTTCTTTTATAAGATTCAGTTTAATTTTCAATAAAACTTTCTTTTTTCTCTTTTTAATGAAAAACTATTCTTCTTTTTTTCCGTCAATTAACGATTTTAAGCATTTTGATAATAAACTTTTTTTCTTCTAGTCTATATATTAACTACTATTATTATTTTAGTAATTGAGTATTTATATCTAATAAAAAATGTATAAATGTTATTTTTGGCCTTGCGGGATGGGGTCAAAACTAACAAGAACCATATTTTCAATAATCTTGACTTTTAAACTAGAGGGGTATACTGATTAAATGCGATGACCCACCTAAGTTTAGGTATACAAGTTATTTCAGACTATTTTGTTAGTGAATTAGAAACAAGATGTTTTGTGAGGAATCTTTTGCATAGCCTATTGATAAATATCATACGCTTTTTCTCTATGACTTCGTAGTAACACGACAATCTTTTCTTTTTACTATGGATATTTTAATATGTAATGTGTATTGATTTTTTAACAATTATAGATGATGTCAGTTTATATCCGTTGATCAATACTGCACTGTGATAATGATTAAACTTCTTTATTATAATTCTCTTGCTTTTTCTTATGCCTTTTAGGATCTTTATATTTATATTGTCGTGATTAAAAGACATTTTTCTTTTTTAAAAATGATTAATTAATTTTAATAAGTTCAAATGCTACCTGATAAACGCACTACTGACAAACCGATTTTTTAGTGCTTTTCTCTCTTGTTATTCCGACATTCACATTCAGACATCGGCAGTGTTTCAAATCAAACACATTTCTTTTATAGGAGTTGAAGTGATCATTTGTGAAAGATTTTTATTAAACATAAATATTATATATACTTCATTTAATAAATTAACTCGAAAGACAAGTTTGACGATGTTTATCTCAGCTTCATACGTGATGTGGTTTTCTCGAGATATAAACTCTCAAGTTGGTGGTTATTTTTGTAAAATTGAGAATATTAAAAGCTGGAAATCTTTGCGACTGTTGTAGCTACATACATTATTTAGTATCTTTCACCATCGTACCATTAATGCCTTAATCATAACAATAATGGCCTTTTTGAAGACATTTTACGAATTATTTTTATATAATTAACATAAAATTTAGATACATTGATCTCAAATTTTTGACATTTAAAATCATTTCTCTTCCAAAAATTTGAACCTTGTGCATTCCTGTGGTCAAGATTAATGTAAAAGTATCATGTGGTGTTTTCATCGAGAAGACACATTTAAATCCTTTGTATCGATTTGTAAGGAAAGAAGATGTGATTCTTGATTCGAAACTCTGGGCATCTTTAGACTTAACTAATTAATGATTAAGTTTTAGCTAATCAGAATCGGGATTTTTTCGCAATTTATCTGAATAGTCAAAATTTATTCAACAAACGCTCAAAATAATTGGTTTGCTCCTAATAAAATTTGATTGGTGGGGTTGAAACTAAAAAATTATTGCGTACTTAGCCCTCCATCCTGTGAAGAAATTGCCAAACATTTTTAGTGATGTTCTATTTCGCCCATCCTATAACCAATATTTATCTACTTGATATTTTAACTGATCTATTTCAAATGATGTTTTAACTAAGCTCTATTGATTCTTATTTATATTGTATAATTATATTCTTTTGTTAGCTTATTATGACAAAATATTGTTAAAAAATGTAAAATTATGCTTACATAAAATATTTTTTCATCCTTATGAGCTTTCAATGATATAATTACATATAAAATAAGAGTGCACGATATTGAGATTTAGGCACCTAATATTTTTTTGTAACTAAATGTCTTACCGCTCCGATTTAGCATCAGCTAAAATCCGTCTTAAAGGATAAGTTAGGCTCTATCCTCTTTTGTAACGGTCCAGTTCAGTCTAGTCTTTATAAATCATAGCTCAGTCCTTCCTGGTCTTATACCTCAACGGTCCAATGCGGGGAAAGTCCTAAGACAAATATCATCATTCTCCTTATATATATATATTTCCTAGATGGGTTGGAATCATTTCGATAAAAAATAATATGTAAGTATAATTATATCAAGAATTTTAAATATAAACTAAGCGTTCTAGGAATGATAAAGATTTGTCCCAAATAAGTATATTCATCTATATAAATCCCTCTTTCAAAAATCACTCTTAAAGACACTTTCATGTGAAATAGTCATTCTTGAAGCTAAAAATGTGATTTTTTATATTCACAAATAAGTTGATGGTATTCCGATCAAATTCTATTTAAAGTTATTCGAATATACGTGAGATCAAATAACTAAATATTCAAATATCCAGGGTTTTTCCATGTAAAAGCTTTTTCGAATGGTTTATTTAAATTTTGTAAATAAATTGAACCGTAATTTTTTCCAAGATACTTCAAATGATATCTAGATTTATGCCAGTTTCAAGGTTGAATTTTTAATTCGATTTATGAAATTTTTGATTAATATGCACATATAATCGATCTTTCTAAAGTACTCAAAGAAGCTCATATTCATTTGAAAGTTTATTTTTGTGTTATAATTTGTATAAATCTAAAAAACGAATAGCCTTCATTCAATGTAATGGAAAATTGTTAAAGAAATTTTTATTTTTTTTAAATGCATCAAGGACAGGACAGGCTAAAACCGCTTCTGTTTGGTTCAATTCGGAGTTAATTTTAAAGAATTTTCATACAAAAATGACTATATGTCAATCAAAAATGTGTAACTTTACATGTTTTAACCCTTTAAAACCCATTTTTTTTTAGCTTTTCAGCTTCTTTCTCCATCGAATAAAATAAAAATGAGTTTTTTGATTTTTTTTAAATTTTTGTAAGCTTTTTTTTTGCCAAAAACCTAATGTCCCATATAGGTTGCAGTAAATACAAATAGATATAAGTAAAAAAATAAACTCAAAATAATTTATTCAAAACTAAAACTTTATTTTATCTTTATTGTACACCATGCCACTCTTCAAACAATGATCATGAAGACCAATACCACATTTGAGACAACCTTTTCTTGTGTTTTTTTTACATAGACCACATCCTTTTTGTTTTTCTAAAGAACTTTGGTAATGATCTTTTCTATCAAATCTTATTTCAGAACTAAATCGCTTTATTGCTGGCATTATTTTCCCTTTAGGACGACCACTTTGAATACGAGAAACAGCATGTTTTTTCAACAACAATAAATATTACGTCGAAATGCTAATAAATCACACTGAGCAATATTTTGATCTGCACGATCAACACCTCCCATTCCTTTATTTTTGTCATTCTATAATCAAATTCTCCGCGTTTAAATCGATCAATTTGCTTCTTTTTTTTTTATATAGAGCAGTTGCCAAGTTGATTTTCTGGAACGGTACCAGAAGCTTTAATTTTATTTGCAGATAAAAATTCTAAAAGATGAAAAGATGTAAAAAATTGTCCATAAAAACTCTAAGCAAACTATTTTGCATTAAATCAAATAAAGTTAAAACAGCTTTTTGTCCAAAGCCCCAACTTTTTTTTATCTTGCTCTTAGCTTCGAATCTTTTTAGCACCTTGATAAGGATCAAAATTAACTACATAACCAAGTCTCTCTGCTAAAACCCACATTTTATAGCCTGACCGAACTGCCTTATTTTGAATTCGTTGCTTAGAACTATTTCTACCGTAGTATGGCAACATTGATTCGTCAACGGATAAATCATCCTTTGTCTCTATTAGCATAAAGATTTGTCATTTCAACTATAAAGTTTATTACTTATTCGTCAAAAAACAATTCAAACTAAAATAAATATAAGAGATACATTGCTTACGAAATGTGAAACACGTAGCTGAATAGAATCAAAATTTGGTTGAAACATCTTTTTCTTTTGCCACGTAAAAGTTGTCTTTGGCGTCATTTGGCTTGTTAACCATTTTTTGTTATACTGGTTTGATTCAATTTTATTTTTTTCTAGGTCTTCAAGTATATGAACTTCTTTTTCAAAAGAATTTTCTTGTTTTGAATCATTGTTATCAAAACCTTTTCCAATAAAAAGTCTCTTCTGAATCTTCAAAATTTTCGGTTACATATGCTCCAAGATTTATTTGAAAATCTGCTGAGGCTTTTAACTGAGCCGATGATAAATGTTTCGGTTGCAGAAAAACATCTGCACTCATAAAATCGGTTTCTAATATGTCATAAACTTCTCCAGCAGTGAAACTAAAAAAAAACAAATATTTTCATAGTTTTTTATATAATATAATTATAAAATTATCTAAAATAATTTAAATATTATATAATCATCTAATATGTTCAGAAGATATACAATAAGAAAAATAATTTATTTAAAAATAATTTTAGTCTTATAGACTAGAAAATAATTCAAAAAAATGAAAAAATAGTTTGAAAATTATTTTTTAAATTTACCCCTGTTCTCTCGTGCCTATTGCACCCTACAAGGTTGCGTTATAAAACCATAAAAATTACAAAATCCTCTTTAAAATTTTATTTAATCATCCTTAATTTTAAAAATAAAAGTATCAAAATATAAAATATCAAGCTAAAATGGTTTCTACAAATGTTTAAAAATATAAAAACATTTACGATTTTTTTCTAGGAAATTTTGGTTCATTTTTAAGAAAAAAAATCTTTATACACTAAAAAATATCTGCCTATAAATAAAAAAAATGATTGTAATTTGTAGAAGCACATCTATGTGTAGATTTAAAAAATATATATTCGGTTTTACATCTGTTCAATTAGGTTTATTTTATGTTCCCATACAGGGTGCAGTACACAATTTAACCTCTTTAGATATAAAACAAGGTTTTTTTCAAATCTGTTTAAATATGTTTTACATCAAAAAAGACACAACATGAATTAAAGGTGTCAGAATCTTTCTTTTTTTTAAATAATTTCTGCATCTACAGTTTTAGAAGTTTTAAAAGTATTTCCTTAAAATTTTTATAAGACAACTTAAAATTTTCATTAGATTAGGTTAAAATTTATCTAAGAAAAGTAAAACAATAAGATCTTTATTCTTACTCTACATAAAGCATATAACAAAAAGTTATTTTTCAACGATATTAGATTACTTTAAAATGTATTTTTAAAAATAAATTGAGAACATTTTTAAGACACTTGGTTTATTATCTGTCGGTTTAACTAAAAACTAAAGACTATTATTTTTGTGATTCTAAACCAGTTAAATGATGACATATGATTGCAAAATCTTCATATTTTAGATATGAAAATTGAATGAAAATTTAATTTTACCAATTCTAAAACACGATTTTTTAGAATCTCTGGATTGATATAAAATAGATTAGAAATGATAAAATGTGGTTTTTCTTTTCGAAATTTTTTTTAGTTTCTATATTTTAACATAGACTGCAAAATTATCAAAAATTAATCGTGCATCGTCATTGATAAATATTTTTTTGAAATTTTTTCATAGAGCTAGATGTATAGATGTAATAGTATAATAGATGTTTGAAAAATTTCCGCCTTTGTTATTATGTAGTGAAACAAGGCTGTTTCTTGATGCATTATGCTTTTAAAGAATACACTTCATAATATTTATTTGCATCTTTATTTTCTTTTATCTTCTTCATTCTCTCTATATATATTTCATTATTTTAATATGAACACACTAGCACAATCTATTGCTTCTTTTGTATATTTTCAAGATAAAATTATGCAAATTAGTTTTTTGAAAATATTTTGGAAAGAATCTTAAAAATGTAATTCTTTTATAATTTTTTTACGAGTTTCTATATATATATATATCACGTGCTTATTTAAAGCATTTAAATTTTATACCGTATAATAAACTATTCACATATTTGGCGCTTTTAAGCAATTTGGTATCTACATTATGACATTTCTGATCCTTGAATACTAAATGTTCAAAGTTCAAACCTTTCTGAGGAAGTTGATTTACTTTCAGGCGATTCGAATTTTAGAGTTTAGTTTTCTTAAATTTTCAATGCATTTGGTTATCTCAAAATAATAAAATTATCTCAAATTTTTTCCAATCATTTTCTATGACTTATATCGATATTACAAAGAAAACGTTGTCGTGTCACGTGTCATTAATTTTGTATTTAGTGGATTTTAATATTTATGAAATATGCTGTAAAACCTTTAGTTTGATGGATATTTTGACACTCATTACATGTCTACTGAATTTGTTTAACAGTAAGAATTGATAGCTGATAGGTTATTAGTCTATGTGGATGGATAACCTTGGTTAAATATAGCCGTATCTAAAATGATTAATTATTAAGCTAAATATTTTGTTTATGCGTATAAAGTATGGTGGAGTTTAATTTAATATTAATATATGATTTGGTTTTTTAATAATAATAATAATAATCATCGTACTCAAGGTATCTTAGTACACCTGCTTTTCAAATTTCACTAAATCCGTTCCTTTCGAAAGTTTAACGAATTTGGATTATTTCATGAATCAAATTACAATTCACATTTATCGATTATTAAATCTACGATCGATTTACTGAATTTATTTTCCTTCATAAAAAGTGTTAAGGTTATTGTTGCGCTAAGTTTTGAAGTTGTTCTTCCTACAAATCATTGCTTTTACTTTCCAAATCATTTGTATTGTGCAATTTAACTTTAATATAGATTTGAGTCTATCATCTTCCAAAAGTTTTTACCCTCACCCGCTTATTCTATCAAAATGAAATTTCCTAAATCTACATAATTGACATTTCTAACCGTCACTTGGATATTTCCTATACGCAAAATTTCAAGTTATTTGTATGCAGCTTCTTTAATAATGAAAATAAAAAATAAATGCTAACATCAGTTTTCACTTCTTTTATACGAAAATCATGTTTGTGTTGTACGTATCTAAAAATTCTGAGTTGACTATAGATAACTTATAGTCTGTATTTTATGGACGAGAAACCAATTCTTTATTTGTTGTTTATATATACAACCGCTAATTGCACTTTTATATTTTTGCTTAAATTTCTCCCAAATCCTTGTTTTAATAGTTATGCGTAACTGCTATCTTCGTAAAGAAATAGTTCAAGCGAAGTAGAATTTATAGTTACAATGAAGCAGTGTCGTAACCAGGAATTTGACTCAGGGGGAGGCAAGATATTTTTAGGGCGGGGAGCACACGAATTTACGACTTTTAAAGGCCTGTTCTATCAATACATAAATATGCATAAAGGTAAATTCTCTTATGAAATATTATTGTCTATTTTTTTTAAAAAAATTGTTGAAAACCTAGGTGCAAAATGATTTTAATTTTGCAACGTTATTGACAATTTTTTAGGTTTCCAAACCCATTTTTAGCGAATTCATCAAATGTCAAATGTAATAATAATAAATATAAATAGTATATGCACTTTTGGTGAATACATTTTGAAAGTTTATTAAAGTCAACTGAGATTCTCTATACGGCGTCATCGTTCTTCGATGAAAAAAAACTCGTTATTTCTGAGATTATATTAGTTTTTATTTTCAAATTTAACTCATTCTGTTTTGTGTTTAAATAATTTTGGTATTTAAGGTTATATTATCCTTCGGATAAAATTATAGTTGAGTCAAACAATTTAAAATCCAATGTCTAAAATTTTTTATATCAGAAAAAAATCCTTGATTTAATATATAAAAATTATAGTAAAATACAAGGAAGACGTTTTACTTGAAAATTACAATAAAGTATATCATAATACAAATTTACTGTGTAAAATTGTCACACTGTTACCATCATGAAGTTGTCAAAGAAGTATCGTCGTGACATTTTAAAAATGTCCATAAATAATAAAGTAAATATTATTTTTATATAATGAATGACTTTTTACATTGTTTATCTCTGTATGATCTATATTATAAATTTGTGCGCATAAATACATTGTGACCTTCAATAGTTTTTGAAAAATTCAATAAAGTCATTTTTTGGTAACGCCGTGACACTTTCTCTAACGTTCACACAATTACGTCAATGAAATGTGAAAAAACTTAAAACAAAATTTTTTGATTCGATGAGGTTGAGATTGCTTGATGAAGAATAAATGATTTTTTTTTCTTAGATTTTGAAATTTTTACTTGTATTTGGTGCGGTAGTTGGCCTACCCTCCAACTTTGCAATCCCCGTTGAAACTTCAGCGTGGAAACGAAAAGCGGCCAATTGTTATCAATGATAAATTGACACTATATGATTTAATATCGAGTAAAGCGTGTGTTTTTGGCTGGGATATCAATTTTATTGTCTCCTGATTTTTTACTCCTACGAACGCGTTATTTGGTGATCGTGTTTGCTCGGTAAAAATATTCACTTCACTTTCGATAAATGAGAATATTCAAACCATCTCGTTGGTACATGTAAACCTCTCGATATTAGATATAATTTATATGGTTGTGTCGTCTGTCCGCTGATGATTTTTTATGCGGAATGATTGATTTTTAGTCGTGTAGACGTATTTATTGATCTGTGTATCGAAATAGATTAATAAACTCTTGCAGTTTCGTTGAATACGCCTCACATTTAATCAATATATAATTAGCCTGTGTTGTCCTCATGCGTGGCATTTTCCAGGGACTATTTTTTCCTCCTTTCTTACCATCTTATTCTGTTCTCGCACTTATCTGGAATATTTTGTGTTGAGTGCAACAACCAATGATTGGCATTATTAACTTGATTGACATTTAAACTTTTTTTTAATATTAGTAGTCGAGGGGCTTTGGCCCTTTCACCAGTCTAGTTAGGCCTTCTAGTGAAAAATATTGACCTATATATAACAGGAAAGAAGATATATGTTTAATGAAAATGAAGAAGCTTTGTTGTGAGATCTTAATTCATATACTTTTTTTAAATGTTTTGTCATGCCAACACTTTATTTCTTCGCTATGTTTTCTCTCTTTACAATAATAATAATAATAGATTGAGTGAGTTAATTTTTTTTTATAATTCTAATTTTAAGGAATAGGATATGGCACAACTGTCATTGTGTTTCTCTTGAATACCTACTATCCCATTGTACTCTCCTGGGCTTGCCTCTATCTCTTTTACTCTTTCCGAAGAGAACTTCCTTGGAGTAGATGCAATAATGAATGGAATGATGAACTGTATGTTTCTTTTTTTCTTTCATAATTTATATCAATTATATAATTTTTCTAGTGCTAAAACCAAAACACATGATTTCCACTAAGTAGGCATCTTTCAGCGCTATGCTGTTTTTTCCCTGGGAAATTTTTTTATCTTATTATGAATAGAAGAAATTTTTTAAGTTTATTATAAAGTAAAATGCAAGCAAAAAAATAAAAAAGCAATTATAAAAAGTTTGTTGGAAATCAAAAATGCTAAAAATTGAATTTAACGCTTTGAGCACCGAACTAACTTTTTAAGAATAATCGCCTGCTTTCTTTTCAATGGAATTAAAAATTCATAGTTTGAATCAGAGTATTTTTATTTCTTGCATCACTTGTCTCACGAAAGATAAAATTTAAAGGTAATCTTTTATTTACGAAAAATGGAATTAATAATTTTTTAGTTAAATGAAAATTTAAATGCTAAGTTTATTATTAACCTTGTATACTTTTTTTCGACAAAGTTAAAATTTGAAAGTAAGATGAATTTTTCAAAATAAAGTGTCTAGTTTTCAATTTACAAACAAATTTATAATGAAAATTGTTATAATACAAAGCAACCTAGCTTCTTTTTAATATTACATTTTCCCTCTAAAATAATGAATTAATCAAACTTATGACAAAACTATTTAGTTTTTTCTTTACCCTCTTTTTCTTTTATAAGAGACTTAAAAAAATTAGACTAAACTTCTACATTGAGAGTATTCAAAGTTTCTTCAGAAGTTTCCTAAGTTCAATCAATTTTTTGCTATTTATTTTGGAATTATTCAAATGACTTGATTTAATATCATTTCTTTAGCATGTTACTAATTTTGTTCGAGATAAATCATATATACCATTTTTAGTTCTATTTTGTTCTTTTGCAATTCTATTTTGACTTTTGAAATAATATTTTTGAAATTTTGACCTTTCTATCTAAATAATCACATGTTTTTTTGAAATAAAATTTCCAAAAGGACAAAATAGAATTGCAAAAAGACAAAGTATAACTAAAAATGGTATAAAAACAAAAAAATCATCTTTTCCATCAATTTTAACGATTATGGATTTATTAAGTGTTATCTGTATTCGATGATAAAGGAACTGTAGAATTTTACCAATATAATAATTTCCCCTAGTATGCTTTCCAACTGCGATGATAACGATGCTCAAGAAAATGTAAACCAGTTGATATCATGTTGCGTTGAAGAGCATATAGAAGTTCTCTTTTTTCATATGACTTCTAAGCAACCTTTTGTTTACATATTCGTGGAAGTTTTTATAAATGTTTTTGGTTTTAGTTTATGAGGCTTTCAACCAAAGGATATTTCGTCTACATGGCCCTTTAATTTGATAAGTTTGGGGTAGGCAATATGCAACCCGCTAACTCTTTTTACGAGGCCATCCGTCCATCGTAAAATCAAAAAATTTTATTAAGAATTTTTCGTAAAATTTTCAAAACTTCAACACACAAAACATTCAGTTTTGTGAAATTGCATTAAAAACGAGTGCCAAAAATCAAGCAAAATATCTGTGTGTAATTTAAGATTTATTTTTGCTTAAGAACACTCAATGAGACTTATGTATTACAATTTACCACTATGCTTTTGAAATTTTCATAGAACCGATTTTTTTCTGGACCGCTAAACCTTATGTAGATTTTATTTTGATCCATAGCTCAACATCGTTGTCTACCTCTGTGATAAATATGTGTTTGATCTTTCAGTCAAAAAGTGTTTTGAACTGTTTGAGTAATCTTTCTAGCGTTTTTTTACAAAACTTTAGTCTATTTAATTAGATTAGGGTTATACGCTACACCAATGGGGGCGTTTGACGAAATTTTTCTCCTAAATTTTATATATATTTTGTTATATAATTCATAGTGAAAGTGTAACGATCAGAAAAATATTTTTATTCTTTTGCATTTGATCTTATTAACCAAGACATATCTTCTTTATTTGCCCAATCATAATGATACATTAATAAGATTGCCAAACGCTGATAAAAAAAGATACGTAAGACTCTTGCGTAAATATGGAATCTTTACGATGCGAACTTGACATAGGCACATACTAACATCATTAGTGGGAATGAATTGTACGATTAGCAATAGAGCTGTTGTTACCTCTTTCTTGAGTGCAACCGTGTGATGATGAACTTGCATTACACCACACATTCTTTCCTTCTGTGTTGGAAAGGGTATATGGAACTGTTTGTTTGCGAAAATCCATGCTAAATAGCTTGGGTTGTGACCTTACTTCATTCAAATCAAATTTCGCTCAAAACTTACAAATAGAATTTTTTTCATTAAAAATTGATTGGATTTAAATATGCACTTCTGTCCACTATATTCTCATTTCGATATTTGCATTTTCTTATCATTATCGTAAAAACTAAAAAGAAATAATAATAATAATATATATTTATTCCGAAATTGTTCATTTTTACCAAATAATCTTACAATGCGTCAATCAATATTTAAGAATTTAATTCACGTTGTACAATAAAAATGCCTGAAAAGGGAAAATGTCAATATTCCTGAGATTATTTAAAGTTTAGTTTTATTCTTGTCCTAGTATGATAAATTACCTTTATGTTTAATTTGTAGTAAATCATTTTCCAATGAAGCGATGAAGCCTTCCCGATTAAGTAACCATTTGAAAAAAATTCACCCTGACAAAGTTAACAAAGATGAACTGTATTGTATTTCAAAAATTTGAAGGAAAAACAAAAAATAATGTTTAAGTATTAATATTTCTAAAAGTTGAAATAATCTTGAAAAGGGTCTTTAGCATCATAAAATTTTTGTAGTAATTGCCAAATCAGGTAAAGCACATAATATTGGGGAAAATTTGATACTACCTTGCATCATAGAATTTGTTGGCACAATGATTGGTTCATGTGATAATAATTTACTTTCATTTGTTTCTTTTATTAACAACACAGTGTTGGCAAGAATTAATGAAATGTCAAAAAACGTAGAAACTATGTTATGTGAGCAGTTAAAGTTTAAAGAATTTGTTTTACAGGTAGATGAATCTACAATGATCAGCAATCTGTTGCTTTTGCTTGCTTATGTTAGATACATTGATGACAATTCAGAATTTACATAGTAATTTTTATTTACGAAGTCTCTGGTTTGTGGTATAAAGTGTTCAACAATTTTCAAGGTTGTAAAAAACTTTTTTCTTGAAAAAAGCATTTCATTGAAAAATATTTTGCGTGTGCAACAGACGGCGCATAGTCAATGTGTGGCCGTTGCATAATTTTTTTTAGTCCATTTGAAAAGAACTTCTGAAATTTTAACGGTTCATTCATGACAAACCTTTTCAAATCTTTACAAATTGTTATAAAAACAATTAATAAAATAAATACCAGCTCATTTAAAGATAAGCTTTTTCAAAATCTTTCTAGGGAAAATGAAGAAGAGTTCAGCTCTCTTTTGATATGACTCTCGAAAGATTTTTTGAACTTTATAAGAGCATTTAAAAAAATTTCGTGACTTTTATCAGTTTCCAAATCTTAATTCTACTTTTAAAGAACGCATAAAAATTGATGATGATGTTATAAAAGTGTACTTTGATCACATAAATTTATTAAAAATCGATATGGTGCAACGTTTCAAAGACTTGATTGATGTTCAAGTTCCTGAGTGGTTGGTGTTTTGATCCTTTCAAGTTTGATGTCCAAGAAATGAATTATTGACTGACAAAATGACATTGAAACAAAAGCTTCATTCACTTTATCATGATATGAAAAATTCTAGGTAGAAAGGCGATATTTATATCCAAACCTTTGAAAGGAAATTAAAATCTTATTTTTCCGATTTCCTTCGCGACATACCTGGTGGAAACGGGCTTCAGTGCTCCGCTATATCTGAAAAACAAACAAAGAAATAAATTTAAAATAGATGAGACACGGGACTTAAGACGTAAACTTACAAAAATAAGTCTAATCTGAAAGAAATAATAAAAAATCATCAGCAGCAAGGAAGCCATTGAATTTTCAAGGATTTTTCATGGTTCATATTTTCTTGAATTTAATTTTTTATGAAAAATATTTAATTTTGTCTTATTTTCTTATAAAAAATATTTAAATCGTTAAACATGGGTGAGCGGTGAAAAAAAAGTTTCAGTCAAAGAGGCGTTGGGAAGAAAAAGGTAGGAAACCACTGCGCTAAACGATCCGTTGATTTTAATAGTGATAGTATTTTGAAAAATTCTCCTATCATCGATCGATAAATGAATTTTTGACCTATAAATTAACTAATTAACTAACTATCAAATAATATGTCCAATGTATGAAATTTATTGGTTGATGGATCATGATGGATGGGGCTTATCATAACAGTAATCTTTTTGGCTTATAATTCTAAATCCATCAGTTTACTGTTTTCTTTCAAAAATAAAAATTATAAAATATGCATTTTTCAAAATGGTTGCAGTTTCTTCATTTGCAGCTTTTCATCCAATTAATTTTTTCCTATTCTTTGTTTTGTGCTGTTGTGAGATGTGATAATGAAATATTTCTTCATACATATTTCCTCATTTTTCTCTTTAATGCATTTCTTTTCCATTTGATTTTATCATCTCGTAGTCATTATTCTCATTGCATTTTTACCTCTAAATTCATTTTTTAAATCTTCATTTATGTCTTTTTTAAAACATCACTCCACTTTTTACTATTATTTAATAATTTTTCCTTCTTTATTGTCAAAATTCCTGTCTCATTAAATCTACCTCGCATACTATTGAAATGAAAAATTCTCCTCAAAAACATTTTTTAAGTTCGTATCCATTCTCCTTAAAAATATCTTATATTCAATTTATAGTGTTCTCTGGACCTTTTCAGCCCTACGAATAAATGACCTACGATGCTTCATCTTAAGTCATTTTAAATTCATTCAAAAAAAGCGACGACCAATTTTCGAAATCCAATGCCTAAGAAGTTTTAACGGGTCAGTCCACCTTTTTAAAAAGGAGTCACTTTTTTGTCCTTTTAAAATGGATTTATATATCCGAGCTCATAGAGCCTTTATCAATATCTGCCCTCGCTTTCAATCTTATCTTTCATAGTTTGTAGGTTCGCGTATATTTGTTTTTCCTGTCTCATCAAAAATGATTAACAAAGGTTAAACGTTTTTAAGGTTCATTAATTTTTTAATTCATTTGGAAAGAAAGGCAGGCCATTAGTTTTCCAAAAAATTTACGAATTGCTGTGCTTATTCTTCTTCATTTTAGTTGTGTTTCATACTTTGATGTTCCTTCAGCCAATCTCACAGAAAATGCAACCTATGTCGACGCAACTGTTCAATTTTGGGAGTTTGCAATTTTTTTCATATAATTTATTCCATTTTTTTAAAACGAATTTTATTTAAGACGTAAAATTCTACACCTTTCACCCGATATAAATACCCTTGGCAAGATTCAATGGGATTTGGCAGCATGTCTCCTATTAGTTTGGCTTGCGGTTTATTTCTGTGTTTGGAAAGGTGTTAAAGTCACTGGCAAGGTATTTATTTATTTTAAAATTCCAAGTTATGTTGTCTCTTGCATTACTACGCCTAGTCGACCAAACAAATCATTTTCACGAAATTAAATTCAAGAATTTCACTTTTTGGCCTACGCCAATTTCAATAAGTGCTCAACCTATGGAAAAAAGAAGCTCTAAGTATCCAAAATTTTAAAAATGTTTATTCGCCAATTTAAATTCTCGCAAATTTGTTTTTGAAGCATACTTCGCCAAATTTTATTCTTGTGAGAATAAAGTTATTTACTGTAACTCAATGGTTGCGATTTTTATTTCATAGGAGGGAAGGTGTCCCATTGAACCTGAGAGGACTTTAATGGTACATCATTCTAAATTTTAAACTATCTATTCTCTGATTACAATGTTTATAGCTTTCTGCCTGCACCAAGCTAGAACAACGTATTATCACATAAAAAATTGCGTTGTTTCGTTCATATGGATATTATAGAAATTTAAGAATCGTTAGTGAATGAATTATGTACAAGTTTTTTCGAGAAATCTCAGTGAATTGTAACTCTTTTCTCATTTGAATTACTGTTAGTTACGAGGACCTTTTTTTTTTAACATTCATCGTATTTTTCAACGATAGATTTACTATTTACCTAAACCGTATATTGACATTTTTTTATTTGATTTAGGGACCTTATTGATTTTAATCTTCAAAATTATTGTAAGTTGTGGCGGAAATATTTGTGCTCAAGTCATGATTATTTAGACAAAAAATTTTGAAGATTTTTTTATTTTATTGTTTAAGGTTGTTCCAAGCAACATTCATACATAAGCAACCTATGCCTGTTTACACGATTTAATAAGTTAATATTATTTAAATTAGAAATTATAAATATAATTTGATTAAATATTAAATTTTGATTGTTCTTTCTAGTCTTCAATTTACTTTTTACAAATTTTCTTACTTTTAGATATTTTACTTATTTGTATTTAAAATGATATATTCAAGCGAATCATAACGAAATGCAAAAAACTCTAGATAAAGAGTGAAGAAATTAAAATAAAAGTTTAAATTAATCCCAATATTTTAGCTAAAAATAAAATTTATTTTTTTAATTTAAAATTATATTTGAATTAAATGTAATATGTTTTCAACAAGACAGAATATGATAATTTGGCCTAGAAAGTTCACAAATTTGTTTCATTACATAAATTTTAATGTATTAGATAAATTTTTGTTTATAATGATGACCATGATCTAAATATAGATCATTTAAAGCTATAGTTGGTTTTTGCAGTATATTTTAGTGCTATATATACTTCTTGATATATTTTATAGTGAATTAATTCTAAGAAAAATTTAGCAACTCTCGTCCATACATATATATATATATATTATATCTGACATTTGAAATGTTGTTGGCTAAAATGAGTCCAAAGGAAAGGAGCAGACCGAAGAAAACTTCGACAGAAGTGGTAAATGAAGATTTAAGAACATGGAATCTGAATATCGAAGATTGCAAAGACAGAAGATTATGGAGAAAGCAATGAAGGCTCACGACGTTTTCAGGGAGGTCTACCCTGAAAATGAAAAAAGACCTCTGAAAAATAAACGAATCATGCTATCTCAATTTGTAACTTTATTTCTCCAGTATTTTGTTTATGTTAAAAATAATGCCATGTTTTTACTTTTTTCAATGATGTGTTGCATTGAAAAAACAAAAAATGAATAAATTAAATGATGTAGAATATAATTAAACACTCTCTCACTTGAACACCACACTTTTATTGTACATGACACTTGATCATAAGATTGTATTCATATCATCTTTAATAATAATACTTCAATCCTTAAAATAGTTAATTTTATCATTATATTTTATTTCGGCTTAATAATAGACTTGGTAGTTTAGGAAATCTCAAAATTTCGCGATTTCGTAGAGTAGTGTTAAGCTATTTATCATATCCTATACCTCCTACTAAGATTTAAAAAAGAGTCAATCCACATTATTGAATTGAAATGCACAGTCAAAATAACATTACTTTTGACGTGAAAGATATTGGAACGTCTCAAAATAGAATGTTCTTTATTAAATGAAGTATATTAATATAAAAAAAATCATTCACAAATGATTACTTCAACTTCTATCCTACACCAAAGAGATGGAAAAAGTAAAGAAACTAGTGCGTTGTCAATGCATAAACTCTTTAGGTATAAACTTTAAGATAACCTAAAGATAATCTAAAGATAACTGTCGGTCTCGGAATGTGAATATCAAAATAAAGGGAGAGGAAAAATTTGTGTCGGTTATCGGGGTTGTCGGATAAACAATTCCTGACTGTAATAATGGAAATTTTTTGATAAACAAAAAGACAACCAAACAAAGTAAAGTCAAATTTTTTTTTGCTTATTTGCCACCGTTTTTGGAGGACTTCACATTTTCATGACGAATAGCACAGTTTTTCTGCATAACCAAGTTCTTGTTTTTCTGGTTTTCTTGTTAATCACACTATCTGCACTAAAGAGCATTTTTGAAATTAAATACTTGATTCCAAAAGTTTTATTAAAAAAGTGTAGTTATACGGATAATTTTGTTTCAATTTATTTTTATATATGCAATAAAACCTCAAGTGAACAACTTTTTATAAAGACGACTTATTTCTT
The DNA here is from genome assembly GCA_030549495.1 of Nectonema munidae. Taxonomy (NCBI): domain Eukaryota; kingdom Metazoa; phylum Nematomorpha; class Nectonematoida; family Nectonematidae; genus Nectonema; species Nectonema munidae. Next base: position 61,168 of record JAUIRK010000839.1, read on the forward strand.
TCTGTATTTTCAAATTAGTTTTTATTGAGGATGTCAATTAGTTTGTACGGTTTAATTAGTTAAGGAATTAGATGAAAAAAGTTTTTTACAAAACCGTTTAATTCAAAAGTATTGTTCATAGTTCCTCTTTATCCTATATTATCCAGATTCGACCAGATTTTTACTTTCAAATTTTTATCCCTTTGAAAAGTTTTTTTAATATTATTTCTTGCATTATATCCAAGTTTAAAAACATGGCAAAAAGAAGTGCTCGAAAGTTTTATTTATTGACGATTCAAAAGATATAATACTGAGTCCAATATTTGACGATTATAATCACTGTAAAAGTTTTGAAGGAAACAAGTCATACTTTTGGAAGAACTTCCTGGGGTGTATGAGTTTCCTTGTTTTAGAAGAGTTGAATGATTATAAAAGTAGAAATTTATTCCTAAAAAACACGATTAACGTTTTTATATTGATTTGTATGCAAGTAGCTATCCCGTGAAAGTAGCTATCTCGCCTACACTTGGGAAATTTTTTCTGTGATAAAGATGATAACTAAGGAATTATAATCGTTGAACAGTTCATGAAAGTAAATAGTTGTAACAATCAAAATAATTTTTATATCTCTCTCTCTTTTATTAAAAAACATCTTATATCGAATAAATTTCATCATACTTGTGAATATACTCGCTTGATCGATTTATTGATTGTTAGGCATTCTCCATTGTGATATTCAAACGAATAAGATTGAAATTTTATTTATTAAAACGTTAGATAAAATGCCCACTATTTCGACTTTGAACTCTATAATTTATAATAACCATAATATGAGGGGGGGGGCAAACAATTTTATACTTTTGAAAAAAGCGTGAATTTCAATTTTTGAGAATTATGTTTAACTGTGTTGTGGTGATAATGATGGACGACGCAAGAAATTCCCAATAAATTTAAGAGAAAATGATAGAGAAATTTGTTCTGTGATCTGACGAATCGACAAATGCCCCATTTGTCCCGCCTTATGCTTGCGCATGCGATAATAAGAATGATTGGGATAGAAATTGAAGTAATATAATAAAATAAATAATATATTTACCATTTTATTTTGTAATCTTAGGAATTCAACAAAAGCAACAATTTATTTGAAATTAAAACTACTTTTATGTTATTGTAAGCAGTAAAATTTCAAGTTATGGAAGTCAAGTTTCTTTCCAGAGTTCTCATACTTTCAGAACAAGACTAGCTAAAATATATTAGTAGTTCATTCATAAGAGATTTATTCAAAAACACCTGAGACTGATAAGTATTGATACATAGAAAAATTATTCAACTTTTGCGCAGACCAATTTGTTAATTTTGTTAATCTTTCCTATCCTTAACAGACTAATGAGTATGTAACATTTAAACATTTACGTTTTGTTTATGCAAATATAGTATACTTATAATTACACAAATATTCTTCACGTATATAAAATTTTGGCCTAATTTTGTATATGCTAAGGTCTATAAGACACTTCGTTGGAAAAAATTTCAAAACTCCAAAGGATTCGTGTATGTCTTTGAAGTCTTGTTTTAATAATTTTGGCTTTTTTGTGATGTCAAAAAGAAAGTTTGATGTTTTGAATATTTTTTAGATTGTGTACTTCACGGGAACATTTCCCTTCATTCTTTTGACGATCTTGCTTATTCGAGGAGTCACTCTTGAAGGAGCGATTTATGGAATTAAGTACTACATTAAGCCTGACTTTTCTAAACTAGCGAACTCTCAAGTATTCTTTTCCTTCTTTATTCTAAAACAGTTTTTAAAAACTATTCCTTAATCAAACTATAACTCGTTATTCTTACACTTCTGACACTGATATAGAATGCAATAAGAATTTTTCGTAGCCATATCTTCGTAACAAGTATGGTTAACATTTTGTTTTTCAAACTCAAATATTCAATTGTTCAATACAATGAAGTAGAAAGTATGAATTTAAAGTAGTTTCTAACTTGAAGCTAATTAAAATATCGAAGTATAAGAACGTAGGTATTCAATATATATTTATAAATGTAACTTGGTTAGGCTAACATTTCGTATTTTTATTAACAAAGTATAGTTTACACGCCTTAGGCTGAAATGAAGACATAAAATGTTTGAAAAATAATGCTAATCCATCGAATTTTTTTTATGATCTTTAAATATATTTACAATTGTGTGTTGCCATCTTTCTCTTGATGGTGATGTCTTTCTAATTAGCAATTCTTCAAAAGGAAATAATTTTTTATATCGAAAAAATGTTTAATAATAATGTTTAACACTTGTAGCCGTTGTCTTACTTCAGAACTGTTGAGGATTTAGAGCAAGGCCCCCAAACTTTTTAGTCTATCTACCGCTTTTAAGAATTCCTATTTCTTATATCCCGGAATACGATGTCAATAAAATTAGTTATCATTAAATAAGAGAAATTCGCTGCCAGATCCTGTAGAAATGTTACTCGTTTTTCTCTCCACTATTGTAATTATCCTCAATTATGAATAAATAATATGCTTCCAGTCATCACATTTATCCATTGAGTACCAATGTTCCCAAAAGGATGCAGATAACTTCAGTAATCTATATTTATTTCTGTTCAAAACAAGAGTTGGCCTGAGTTTCCTTTGGCAACATTGGTACTAAATGCGTTTAAAAAGCTATAAAATAAAGTTGTATATTTTATCCTATGAAAAAATGAAACAAAATTAATTAGAGTGTAAAATTTTTATTAACTTCCTTTAGACTCTAATAGCTATATTGACCCCATAAAAGTACTGTACACCGCTACGAGATCGATATCGACACTTTTTGGGATTTCTTTTTTAGAGAGGAAGGAGGCGATTGTGCGATCCTTGCCTTTTCCTTCTGCCAATTATTTGATCATATCAACGTATAGTTCACATCCTTAAGACGAAATTACATAATATCTCTACTGTGTTATTCATTTACACTTCTTTTTTTTATATAAAATATTCACAAGAAGTTCATTTTAGAAATAGATATGCTTCTAATTGAGCGATGAAAAATTAACATTTATATCAACTAATTTTTCTTAACAAAATAATTCATAAACATTAAAACATAATTCATACACCATTAACGATTTATTCTAATTCAATATTCATTTATGATTAACATAATTCATACACACAACACCCGTAATCAAATCAATATTAAATTCTCTTATATCAGCTTTAATTTAACAGCTAATCCTTTGCTGCTTGGTTAAATTATACGCTAATAGTAAAACTTTATATCGTATGTTAGCCACTTGTGACACATTTTAAAGATGAAATGAAGGTTCAATTTGGTTAGAATATAATATTCAACATTATTCATTCAATATATACAGAATATTTATCACTTGCAGGCACACACATTCATTGCCTGATAAAGTTCAAGATATTGTACATTTTTTTAAGAATAGTCTAATTGACCCATAAAATATGGTCCGCCCCTAGTCCCCAAAATTTCTGTTCCATCTTTTTAAAAATCTTGTCCATCCAGGTTGAGAATCACCATACTTCATATATTTATTATATTGTATTATATATAGTTTTTTAAAATTTAGGATATATAGATGAAGTGACGTTGTCATTAAATAAAAGACGCGGAATATGTTAATTGTAACAGAAAAACAGTAAAAAATCTCTATTCAAAAGTTGGTATAAGATAAATTTTGACCACTATGGTCATCAATAAATCTATACTACCATGACTGAAGAGGACGGATAACGATTTGTAGGGGGGGGGGATGAAATGCGTAAATAAATTTTTTTTCGAAGAAAATGCAGAGTGTTGAATGTATTATATAAGTGTAGATAGTCGTGTGATTGTGAATAAGGTATAAAATACATATGTATAAATTAAGGTACATATATATTAAGATATATGTAGATCTGTGGATATGGGTAGGAAATTTGTTACACTAATTTTGGATATAATTAAAATATCAATGAATGAATAAATGTTTTTACAAATATTAAATATACAATGAGAATGTAAAAAATTACATAATACTTTATAAATATTCAATCACTTTTGGAACTAAGTTTTGTGCTCTTTACATGAATGCTTATCAGAAAAAAGGGGTGTGAGTAAGGTTGGTTAGATACTGGGTTTCGATAACTCAACGTCTTGGGTTCGATCCTGCATCTAGCCCACTTTCTTCATAGTTCGATTCAAGCGGCGCAATTGTGCCTTCTCGATGAAAACACCCACTATACTTTTATCTTAACAAACAGAATGACATTTTATGGTCTCTTGGAAGTAATATGATTAATGAAACAAAATGCCTATACTTATAAATGATTATTGTAACTAATGTGATTGTTGAATTTAATTCATACTATTTTTTTATTCACGTGGTTACTAATTCTAAAACAAAAAAACTACTACTCAAAAAATGAACATGTACAACAGAATTTTATAAACTAAATGTTTACCGCAGACAGATCATCCATCATCAATAAGAATTTCTTTTCAGTTTTAGTATATACACGTAGTTAGATGGCTCCATATATTTATTAGGATACTACGTTAAAACGTGTTGTAACAATTTATTGATTTATATTTTTTGAATTAACCACAAAACCTTTATAAATTGTGTCCTGACTTGAAAAATCACCAACCTGTTTGTTACAAATTGGCTTCCACTTATACTTTCTCTTCTAATGATGACCGCGGAGTCAGTTGAGACAGATTTTAAACGGATAGAATCGCGCCGGTAGATTTTTATAAGTAGTAAAAAAAGCTTCTTCTTCTTTAGTTGAAAGCGGAAGTAAGAGTTGGGTTTAAATATATAAGATTTTAGTATTTGAAGGCTGAGTTAGATTTTTATAAGTGCTTGGATCGGGGGCTGGAGTTTGATAATTCAGCTAGGTGCTGCTTTCATAGAAAACTATTCTAAAACACTTCTTTCTTCAAAAAAGGACATCTTGATGATATACAAAAGACATTATGTTCGCATTTCGTAGCGAGATGCATATTTCTTGAATAAATATACAGAACAAGATTTTAATGTACTAGAAGAACCACCTGATTGTTTAAATGTCTAATAAATTGTAATTGTCAATATATTCGGTATATCAACTGCTAATGGTAGGCGTTTTAGACATATGTGCAAAATGGTTCCTTTATCAAATATCTCCAAAAAACGGAATGCTGATATATATGGAAGACCAACAACTGCTGAGTTAGGAGGACTGACGCGCTTGGAATATTATTTAGATGCGTACATCGTCACAATGTGTAATTTTAAAGGATTTGTGCTATTCAATTTTTCTACCCTTTCTGGAACAAGATGAAGATATCGATATGGAAACTATATAAAAATCTAGATATGGAAAATTAGCACAGAGACCACGCTTAAAATGTAATATATAATCTGATGTGATAAACTTGTCAATATCCATGTATTATAGCAAAAAAAAATTATTTCGATTTCCTAATTTTATAAAATTATCTTTTTATAATGTTATCAATTCTTCTTTATATATGAAGTGTGTCTTTATAGAAGTTATTAAAAAGACAATTTTTCTTTTGATTTGTTCATCAAAGGTAAATATGCAACATGCACCTTTTTCTTCTTTTTTGAAGGGCCTCGTGAAAAGAGATGTAAGATTTCTAATCATATATAAATCACTGATTTGCACGTTATACATTTTATGCCAATTGTGTATATTTATATATAGTTAGAAGCCTCAAATCATTAAAATATTTGTTGTTTTTTAAATGCGCACTTGCGTATGTAAACAGGTTTGGATTGATGCCGGAACGCAAATCTTTTTCTCGTATTCCCTATCACTAGGCACCATGACTTCTCTTGGAAGCTACAATGCCTTCAATAATAACTGCTTCAGGTGCTGTGCTACATACATAATACTTATTTCCACCTATTCTTACAATCTTATATATATATATATACGTAGACTTTTGTTTCGCCCACTCCTTCTATAATCTCAAAATTTACTTTTTACAGAGATTGCTGGATATTTTCCTTTTTCAACACGTTCACGAGTATATACGGTGGATTCGCAATATTTTCTGTTCTCGGCTACATGGCCACGGTTAGAAATATTCCCATCGAGAAAGTCGCCGTTAGCGGTAAAAGTTCTTATATTCTATCCAGTGAACTCCCTTTTCCTAATTCTCTTTCTCTATTTTATTGTCTTTAGGACCTGGACTAGCGTTTGTTGTTTACCCAAGAGCACTCACCACACTCCCTGCATCTTCTTTTTGGTCTGCTCTCTTCTTCATTAACATTTTCTTTCTGGGTCTAGACTCTCAAGTGAGGCAACTTTTTCCATATTTTCTATCTAGACTTTGAATCCATTAACCGATCAATTTGCTCCATTTTTGAAGTATTAATTATATTCTTAAATCCTTGGATTCAGAGATGGGGTATCTTTGAAATCTCAAGGTCCAGTTATCTTATAGTCTGAATTCTTGCGCCCACTAAATCAAAAAATTAACATGTTCTTTTTTTTAAATAAATTCACATTTTAAAAATTGCCGTTGATAAGGCTAATTAGAAATGACAAACTCTTTGTTTGAATTGGAAACTTAAAAAAAATTGGATAAAGATACGAGGTACAGAATTTTAATATTACTAAGATATCTGAGGATTTTCTGCCCACTATTAAATTTAACTATAGAATATTCGCTGTGGGACTTTACCGAAATAAGGCAAAATAATCTTATATCTTAAAGCTTTCCGAAATCTTATTTTCAGAAGTTAACGATAAAATATTCATAAAAAAATATTTCCCATTCTAAATAGTTTAAAGCATTAAAATTAATCACATTATTTTTGATTTCTTTTTTAAAAATACCATGATTTCGAAATTTTTTGTCAAAGTTTTCGCTTTATTTCTGTAAAAAGTCACATCCCATCATTTGTGATCCGTGTAACACTGGCAATCTACACAGTTTAATAGAGCTAAAATATTAATCATTATTTTAGAGTAAGTTTTTAAAAGAAATGCAATTTAGCTTTTTTTATAATAATAAGTTACTTTTGCGAGATGCAGCAAACACAAAGCCCTATTATAGAGAGCGTGAGTATGATTGGTTAAATACGTGACTTCGATACTCCAAGGTCTCGGCTTCGATCCAGCATCAACGCTTCTTTGCTCATAGTTTGATACAAGCGGGGCAATTGGGCTTTGGTGGGGAAACCTCTTCAATGTTTCTTTTCCTTTTTCTTTCTTTTTAAAAATTTTAAAAATTCTCTCAACATATATTTTTTTTAAGGGAGAAATTTTTATTTTTTTTTCTATATGGGGTCTCTTTTTTTTTTGAAAGGGAAATATTATATTTTTTTTTTAATTTTTTTTTTATATTTTTTTTTTATTTATTTATTACTTATTTTTTTTTTTTAAAATATTTTTTTTGGGATTAAAATTTTTTTATATTTTTTTTATAATAAAAATTTACTTTTTATTTAATTAGGTTGGGGGTGGCGAACCTATTTTTTTTTTTTTTTTTTTTTTTTTGGTAATTTTTTTTTAAAATATTATTTTTTTTTGTTATCCTAATATTTTTTTAAAAAATTTTTTTTTATTTTTAAATAAAAAAAAAAAAAAATTTTTTTTTAAAAATTTAAAAAATTAAAAAAAAAAAAAAAAAATTTTTGGTTTTTGTTTTTGTTTTTGGTTTTTTTTTTTGAACGTGTTCATTTGTCGGGTAGGCATTCTTGAATTTTTCCACTGCCACACATCTCTTGGCTAAAGTGTTATAAAACAATTTTTTCCGGTTTCAGAGGATCTTTCTATTTGCGTTCAAAATTCAGACTTTAAAGTGTTACTAATAAAGTGCTCGATAATATTTGGAATTTTTTTAATAGAAAAAAAAATTCAGATAATGTTTTTCCTTTCTTCCCCAAAAAACACTTGCGTCCTATAAAACAAAATTGCCTGCTTATGTTATATAAAACTGATTGATTAAGATTATGCTAATAAATAGTTTATTACGATTTTAATATTGAATAAGAATTACATCTAAAACACTGACACACGAATACTTTTATAAGTTTAACGTTTTCAAGTTCTCCACACACTCGATTGAAAAGGTTTTGTGAATGAATTTTCACATAGCTTAAGATCAACAATAAAATCTCCTTTGCTCCGTGTATTTTATAATGAATTCAAATCTATTTTAAACAGTTGACTTTTGCTTTTACTCTTCATTTTCTCGATTCGCTTTCACGAATTTTTCTTTTTATTATAGTTTGTTGGATTAGAAGGCTTCATAACTGCTATTGTTGATATCTGCCCTAAACTAAGGAAAGGACACAGGAGAGAAATTTTCATAGCGTGTGTTTGCTTTCTTTGTTTTCTTCTTGGCTTAACAATGGTCACAGAAGTATTATTTTCTTTTTTATTTTGCATCTATTCATTTTATCACATTTTATCTAAAGATTATGATTTATTTTTCTCTCAAAAATTTTGATATAAATTTTTGTATATAATTTTTTAATATAAAAATGCTCCCATATACACTAACCAATCACATCACCAGAGTAAAAATTCTAATAACATTGAAATTTCCTATCTTTTTCTTTACACAATGCGATATTTTATATTTAAGGGTGGAATATACATCTTTCAAATTTTCGACTTTTATGCCGCATCTGGAATTTGTCTGTTGGTCTTCGCTTTCTTTGAAGCTGTTGGAATAGCTTACTTCTTTGGTTTTTTTATTTACTTTTTAAAATTCTGTTGTTGCAACATCTTAAATGTCGGTGCCAGTCTAACAATAACATTCCACAGTATTAACTCGTGTATGCTTTTGATTATATGAATTTTATATCAACTAACTTTTAATCAAATATTCTTACTTCGGAGGTATCTTGATTGATAGGACGCTGTAAATGATTAAAGATCATAATTTAAATTCGGTTTCTAAGTCGGTTTTCAAAAAATTAAATAAGAATCATTGTGAAAATGCAAGGAAACCTCCGTCTTACGCACTGTTTAAATAAACAATGACATCAGTAACATCTTTTTAATACGTACCTATTGTTTTTTCCTTCATATTTGACATTTAATAACTTTTGTACTTTTAAGCCAATATTCTTTGTCTTTATGATTCTTTTAAACGTCGTATTTAAATCGCTAAACATCCGTATAGTGCACACTCATCCTTCAGTTCGGTATATTTTGACGTACCATTGATTTTACTAATCCAGTGTTTTATGTACGCCCTTTTCTTCCTTAGTCTACCTAAAATAGATGATAGGCGGTAGAATTTATCTGCTTTAAAAATAAATATATATGGAAAGCTTTAAAATACTGACTTTTTTAATGAAAAAAAACATTCTTTTGATATAAGAGTTTTTTCTATCCTTTATAAATAATTTATTGCATATTCAACATGGATATTTTATATACGGTCGCGCATAATTATAAATTTACAAGTTGGTAGCTTATTGTGAACCTGGTAAATGTGAAGTCTGTTTAAGTGGAAGATGTAAAATGATAAAAGACTGGACAAATGGGAATAAGTATGGGCAAAGCCCTTTTAAATCACAAAATTACCATAACATTGCCGGGTAGATTGTAGTGTGAGAAAGCATTCAACATCTATTCTACCTATACCGTTGTTACACTCGTTAAACTTGCTAAAATCTATAATAATTTCTCTCGTTCGTTATCCTTGACAAAATAGCCTTCACTCTTAATAGTCCATATTGATCCATCCAATTATTTTTAATAGCGTGTTATTGATGCCTAAAGGAAAGGAACGTCGCGAAATCATCTTGCTCAGAAAAAGCCCACTTTTCACTGACACTCTTTGATCAACGCAACTTTTTTGAAATGATATCTTTAGATTTTTTAACATTATCAAAAATTTAGCTTTTCCCTTTTACTTTTTACTATTTGAAAAGTGAATCGAATCGAATCTCGTAGATTTTTATCTACCTGTTTGTTTTTATTTTATGAGGTGTTTATTAACCGCCTGAGGCCCAAAGCGAAACCAGTGTCTCCTAAAATCATCTGTTTTTAGTTATACATAAAGTTATTAAAAAAGAAAAGCAAACGATTAATTTTCAAAAATTTATAAAGCGTTAAATAAGATAAAAGAATGCTTTCTAATGAGCTATACAAGCCACACATGTACTTCAACAAGATAACTCGTAAAATCCAGGTATACGTGATAAGAAATATGTCGTATGCTTTAGTACTTACACAAAACAAAGGTATGAGAATAAAGGATATCAATCAAACTAACAATTCGTAAACAATTCGGAAAGTAAATTGTTTATGATAATTTTTCAGTAGATAAAAGCAATTATTAGTGTTATGTTGTGTTTTTCTTGGTTACTCTAATTAGAAATTTAGTTAAAACCATTTTATACCAACAAGGAGGCAAACTTGATCTTTACTAACCTTTTGTTATCGGTGAAGCATTCATTATATTCATTTATGAGATGTTTATTTTGCTTTCTTTTGACTTTTCTTCGAGACAATTTTAGGCTATTTACGCATAGTGCAATTGGCCTATCAAAATTTGCATCATTTAATTAATTTTTTCACATAATAAGTATAGCTTATAGTTTTTTTGAGACAAGATTCTATAGGCTAGGATGAAATTAATTGTGATTAATTTTTTAGAATGCAACCTCTTTTATGATTTTTCAAAAAGATATTTCAGTTGCTTGTTACGTTTTAATTCTACTATTTTTATCTGTAAACATTTAGTAACTGAACAATAGAGGGAGTATTCAAAAATATACTCTATAGAGTTTAGTAAAATTTCAAATAAACTAGTTGTAAAGAATGGTACCTACTAAAAGATAAAATACTCAAATAATGGTTTGTATAATGTGGGAAAAAATTCTAAACAAAATTTTCTAGTAACTTTTATTTCAAGGTGTACGTTCCGTTGCTGTTTTGGGATATCGCACTGCAAAGAAGACAATGTGATATATTTTTAGCTTACCGTTATTAACTACCTAAGATATTCGATTTAATTCCAAAATTCTTTTCTACGTTTTTGTTGAAACTATACATTTAACAAATATACGACATGCTCATCATTTTCCCTGCAATCATTTAACAACAACATCCTCGAATCGTTGTATTTTCTTTACATATATTTTTCATACATACTCTCTGTTTAAAGATCCTTACAACCTAAAAGAATTATTTAGAAGAAGGAATTTAGCAGAGTTTATCACTATTGTCATATAAAGATTTTCCAACACTGAGCAAAACTATTAAATTCATCATATATTTTTTTCAAAAAAATTGTATACAATGTTATTTAATTTATTATTGTGCATTAAAATTTTATATTCATATATTTGCAACAGGGGCGCACATCTTCATAATTATTGGGAGGGGAAGCGAAATTTTTTTGTTGCAATTTTCAAAATTAGTGGTCTGGAAATACCACGGGAGACCAAATATTCAAGCAATCCTTTAAAATAGAGTGTATTCAGCGCATACCTAAATTTATAAGACTACTTTATATTTTTTTTTTTACAAATTTAGTGAATTTAAATACTATACTTCCAGCGAAAATATTTTAATTAAATTTGCATATCGAATATGGTGCGTAGAAAAAATGCCCCCAATTAAAAGTAGGAACCCCCAGTAAAAATGCAACCGAAAAAATGCCCCAATTTAAAATTAGGAAAAAATGCCCCAACACAAAAAATTTCAAAAAATTATTAATTAAAATTAAAAAAATTTTTTTTTTAAAAAGATATGTCAAATAAAGATTTTTTGTAAAAAAAACAAAAAGTTAACTTTTCATCTAAAACATTTAAAATTTAATTAAAATAAACTAAAAAACTCAGCATAGGAAAATTTTTTAAATACAAAATTTTTTTTATAAAATAGCAAATATTTTTGGACTTTGTGTGTATCAGAACACTTTCTAAATATAATTTTTGTTTTAACTGATTTTAAGAACACATTCCCACAAATCTGCACCTTTGCTATTATTTTCAAGAACTTTATAAAGAAAAAAACCCTATAGATTAAGAAATTTAGCCTTTCGTGGTACCAAATAAAAATATTTATATAATTTAAAAAAATGAAAATCAAAATTAGGGTCATTTTTCCTACTTTTTAATTGGGGGCATTTTTTCCGGGGCATTTTTACCTACAACCATCGAATATACACTAGTTTAAAAAAATCCAAAATTGTTAAGGGGTGAAATAGGCTTTTCATTTGAAAAATGAAGCAGTCTACCAGGCACATTACAGGAATTGATGAAAGGATATTTGATTCATAGAGAAAACAAATAACTGAAGGTTGGATAGTTTTATATGAGTGAATGAAGTCTAAAGCCAAATAGTCTACTAGACACCCTGCGATGTTTATATGAAAAATGTGATTAATTCAGGGGCAAGGGTATAAAATGATGTTATAATTGTGCAAACAAAAATAAAACAAAAAATTAAGATCGCATTATTTCATTTTACTCAGCATCATTCAAAAATAGTTTAAAAGCTAAATTGATACAAGCTACAAAAAGTAAAATAACTTTTAACATTTTGCAATGATTTGCCTTTTATAATAACTTTTAAGGAAAAAAGGCTATCAGAAAAAGTTATAGAGCTTCAACAAAAACAAAAATTTTTAGAGCATATCTTAAGTTTTTTGAAAACTAATTTGACGTACCTCCCTACAGCATACTCTATGGGTGGCATGGCAGGTTGGTTGAGATGGACTCAGCACAGAAGCCTCTGGATTCGATTCCTCATCGATACGAATTTGTTTATAGTTTGACATAAGCGGTACATCAGTGCCTTGTCAATGAAAATACACCCGCTGCACCTTACCTTTTACTCAAAATTGAAAAATTTGCTACATAATTAACATAAGAGAGAAAGGAAACAAAATAAACTAATAAAGCAATTTTCACTATTTTAAAATGGAACAGTCTGTTAGAATAATTTTAAAATAATAGGAGGCATAAAGAATTAGAGTTTATTTTATATTTTCAAGTTTTTATAAGCAGCAAAAGCCAACGTTTAAGTAGCTAACCCTTATAATTAAAAAATTATTTAAATAATGGTCGACAGACATTCCGCCCCATAGATAATTTGCCCCATAGATAATTTGCCCCATAGACAATTTGCCCCCTGGACAAATTGTCTCATAGGCTATTTGTTTCATCCATCTTTGCTGTGTAAAATTATTAAAAAAATTTATATTCTTTATTTTATCTCTATTAAATTATTTCAAATTAATCATTTTATCTCTTTATTTTTTAGAATTTTTAAAATTGTCCATGAAACAAAATGTCTTATGAAAATAATGGGGGAATTTATCCATGGGACGAACTGTCTTATGAAAATAATGGGGCGAAATGTCCGAGGACCAAACTATCATAAATCAAAGTATACGAGAAAAGAAAATCATTGCGTTTTTTGAATATTTGTCTACAAATAAAATTCTGACAGCTGTCATAAATAGATCAAGCACATTTTAAACAACTGAAACATTTTGTTTCGATATTATATTTTTATTATAATAATCAACAAATTTTCTTAAAAAAAGATTTAATTAATTATATGTACAGTGTTACTTATAAAATTTAACAATCGAACATTATTAAAAATATCACTGCTCAAATATTAAGCAAATAGAGCATTCTTGCTTTTAAACTGAATAGATAGTCAAAATATTCATTCCCAAATAACTATTGAAAAAAATTTCTTGACTTGAAAAAATTAAAGTTTTCAAATGTTACAAAATGTAAAAAAAATTCTTAGCGCGAGTCTAACAATATTTCTTTGATATAAAATTGTAACGATTGAAAACTATTTTAATTTAACTCTAAATTCAAAATAGACAGAATTAGTGGTGTAACCAAAAAAAAGTTGATAGAAGGGGCACAATTTAAAAACAAAAAACTTGCGCAACATTATTTATTTTCTTGATCCTTTCATTGGAGAAATTTTCAAAAACTGATATCGCATAAGATGCATGGGGGCACCATGCGCTACATAGGAGTGTGGGCACGGCCCCTCATGCCCCAGCCTAGCTACGTCACTGGAGAGAAGAGAGCTAAATGAGATAGGAGAGCTTAACAAGAGAAGAGGGCGAAAGAAGAGAGCTTGAGTGAATGATTAAATTTTAGCAGAGAAAGAGGAAAAGAAAAACAGAGGAGACAGAAAGGGAAATAGAATCACTGTGACAGAAGATGAGAAAATCTAGTGGATCATCAACATGTGTTTGCTCTGTGACCTATGTGCATATTGAAGAAATGGATTATTATTATTATTATATATAGCTCTCACGCATCGTCTGTAAAATATGTTCGATAGGAATTTCAGACCAGCTTGGCATGATGTTTGATTGATTCGAAAGTCTGCATTCCTTCTAGCGATCACCATACATGTTTTATAAACAAGCAGCAACTCTTACTTATAGAAAATTATTGGGGGGCGAAGGTCATTTTCGCCTCCCCCCCCCCCCGCCCCCCGGATGTGCGCCCCTGATTTGCATGTGCTCATATTTTTTAAACATGAAATTGTCAAAAAAATCATCCTATAAAAGAATTTGACATTATATTAATTTTTTAATTTAATTATTTTAGGGTATAAAAACTTTTACTCCTGTGTTGAGTTGATGCTGGGAAAGAAAATTAGTCCATTTTGGAGAATAGCTTGGTCTTTTTTAACTCCGTTGTTTACATGCGTAAGTTTTATTTTACTTTTTAGCCGATTTAATAAAAACATAGATACTTTCCTGTTAACCTAAACTAAGAAGTGAAATAATTTACTAGAATCAAAAATATTCAAAAAATTTATCAGAATGTTATAAAATATAAAAAAATTTAATTTTTTATTTTCACTAGGCAATTTTAATAAAATTATCTTAAATTTATTATTTTTTCTTTGATCAGCATAAATAATATAAACAGTTTATTTGTAAAAAGTCTATTTAATTTCCAAAAATTTACAAACATTTAACTTTATTTCACTAGTGAACATTCAAATATAAAGTGGCTATCATGTTTTATAAAAATTCATTTAAAATGAAAAGCAGACACTAATTGCTTACTTATCCTCTTCAATAAGTTTTTATATAACTTAATTCAGACGGTTTTTAATGCCATGTAATTTTTACAAGAACTACATGAACTAACAAGCTAACTTTTATAAAATATAAAATGTGTAAAATTTGTTTTATTTGCTTTCAAAGTCAAATTTTTATAAAAGTAAGGATTCAAATGATATGCCCAATTTAAACATTTTATTTTTCGCATTTTTAGGGGCTTCTCATATTCTATCTGATAAAGTATGAGCCTCTACTCTATAACGATGAAGTCGTGTATCCCTCGTGGGCTTATTCTCTTGGATGGTGTCTCGCAAGCTCCTCAATCATCTGCATTCCTCTTTACGCGATTATTTCTATTCTAAAGCTCGCCATCAACAAATCCTGGCTTTCCGATTCAGAAAAGGAAGATCAGAACTTTTCTATTACTAAAGTTCTACTTTTTTCTATTTTCTTTTTATACACAACCCTTCTACTCTTTTAAAACATTCTCTAGGATAACACCAAGAGATAACACATACGGGGGGGGGGGGGGACTTTATTGGAACTTTTTAAATTTTTTTAACATGTACTCATCCACGTTTTTTTGAAGTGGGTCGCGCTTTGAAAAAGATTTGGCTTCTGACCCTATTTTGTATTTTACTAATTTACTATTATTATTTATTGTAAAACTAATTAGCCATCTTTAAAAGAGCAACCGAATTTAAGAAATCTTAGAACAAAGGGATGAGGGGTGTAGATTTCATGGGTCAGACTTTTTACCAGAAGATAATCAAGATATAGAAATTTTTAGTAAAAACACTAGAAATGTGTAAAATTTATATTGAAAAATAAAAAACTTACCGCAAGAAACAGGATGATACCAAAAGATATTAAAAAATTTTGTGGTTAAGTTTTTATCTTTCAATAGTTATTTTTAATTTTTCAATACTGATTTCACTGATTTGTTTTATATGGAGGTTCTTCAATATTTTTTTATTAAAATTAGTATTTCTGGTTTTATCTAGTTTTTTTTAATTTTCAATACACATTTCACAGATTTATCTTGTCTAGAAGTTTTTTTAAATGTTTTTTGATTTTTTTTACTAAAAATTTCTACACCATTTGTTTTCTTGCGGTAAAAAGATTGACTCGATTTGGTGGATAAATTTTGATGAAACTACTCGCTCATATTTGAAGTAAAATTGGCACTGGCTTTTAGTAATAAATTTTATTACTAATAAAATTTAGGTTTTGATTCTGGAGAATTTAGAAAATTATTAGCAATTGTAAGATTTCAGAATAAATGTTCAAATACTTATCAAAAACATAACCATCAAACAATATTAATTTAGGACAAAAAGGAAGTAAAGATATTATAAATAATAAGATCATAACGGCAATATATATGATTTTCCTAAATTACTGAAGACATCAAGAAGATTTTTATGTCTAAAAACACAAAAATAAAATATTGCAAATGTGAGGTATTTTTACACATGAAATTTTGCCAGTATCTATTTGAATTTTTTTTAAGAATTAATTCAATATTATCATTTTATCAGTAAAGTAATTACAACAAAAACTGAATTATTAATCATGTTTATGACTAAATGGGTAAATATAGTCATTTAAGAAGATTGAATGCTCCGTACAAGATCTACTACTAATATCGATAGTTTGGCAAAGCTTTCGAGGCATTTTATAAGCTTCAAAAGCAAAACCTATATATACTATTTACTATATATACGTAAATGTAAAAAAATTTTGAGCGCTTATACCTTTTTTTCGACAAAATGTAAACTCACCAAACTTTACATAGCTGTTAATATAGATTATAGACCAAGAAAAACTTGTTTCAAAATTTCATATAAATTGAACTCATTTTGAAAAAGTTATTAAACATCAAAATTCTATTATTATGTATATTGCTTATCTTCAAATTTGGTCGAATTTTTTTTTTATAGTTTTGGAGTAATTAACGTAAGACAAAAGATTATACTCATCAGGTCTATATACAGAATTTAACTACTCATTAGAAATTTTTGCATCCTTTAGATCCTTTGGTTATATATTATATACCTTTTTCAAAGAAGCATTTAACTATTACCATAGTAAGTAATAAGTATACACCACACGTATACGCACGCACTAGAGAAATATAGTGAATAAGTTTGTTATTTGTGTTTATAATTTTGTTTGTTTCTTGATCGTTTTAGACAAGTGACATATCAAATTAAAGCTTTAACTTATTATTATTGCTTAATTCTCATAAAACTTCAACTTTGCCATTTTTTGACCTTTTAAACACGTTCGACTGTATCACATTATTATCTCAAAAAAAACTTTGCAATTAAAATTATTATTTTGAACAAGTTAAATTTAAAGAATCTTATAGTTTGTGCAAATGAATTTAGCTGTTTGAGTTTACAATTTTTTCATACCTTCGTTTCTCAAGGAAACGTCAAAATGAAGCTCAATTTGTATTTCAATGGTACCTAGATTGCAAATTAAACTTTGAATAGAATTTACGGTTGTCTTTTGTTGCTTTGAGACAACACCGTTTAAAATTGATTGTTTATATAGTTTGAGTATCTAGGTTTCAAGAAAAGTTCTGTTTTTGAGAATAAAGTTACACAATACCTTTATTTTGTTTTGAATGATTTTTTTTATACAAAATATCAAATCTTTATAAGCTATGATATTTATATACATAACCGCATAGTGGGTAGAACTGGCATTTTTATGTATGCTCCCATTTGTCTGTTGAAAAAAAATTTGAAGGAGGCAGGAGGCATAGACTACTCTTATAAAATAAATTTCAACAAGTAAGTAAAATTTTTATATGCTGTCTCCTTTGTTGTTTTCTAAATAAGATGAGCTATAATCTTTTAAAATATTTTATTTCATTCAATAAGTCTTATAAATGGCTATGAATCCAACATCTTTTACTTCTTAAAGCTCATGCTATTTATTTTTAAGAAATAAAACAATAACTTCTAGGATTTTCTGAAACTATATTTATCAAAAAAACAATGTTTAGCTTAGTTCATATTTCACACTCTATTCTCAATTTTATTTATCTATTTATTCATTGCTCGTACTCACTCTGACATAATAATGAACTATGTTGCAATTTGTTTATTCTTTCTTTTAATAATTCTTCTGAAATTTAAGCGGCTAGTGCATAGCATTTATATATATATATACATTTGGTATATACGCATATAAAATTTTCTATATTTAAATAATTTCTTTTCAGATACTTAAAAAGTTAACGGTTCCCTGCTTAAAGTGGCATCAAATTCCTCATCAACATCGATCTGAATCTTGAATAATATGTTTGTTTATTTTTTTATGTCTTGTTTTATCACAAGTTTTTTACAAAACATGTTTTAAGCTTTTTAACAACGTGTAAGCATAAACTTATATTACGTGTCTGTACATACTTCCTTTTATATAAAAACTAACTCCCCACAAATATCTATACTTCATTATAAGTGATAAAACTATATAAACTCTTTCATTATTCAACTGTTTTAAGATTGTTGTTCATGCACTCTAGATCAGATATTGTTAAATTTTTAGCATACTTCGTGTCGTGTATATGCGCTTCTTGATATTGGCCAACTTATAGCACAAACTAGTCTCACAGATTTCACAATTTCGAATAAAACTTTTACATCATCAGTAAAAATCATCTCATCTTCATCAATATTAAACCAAACTCATAATCAAGGTGTATATTTTAAATTATAATTGTTTTCAATAAACTTGAATTTTCTGTTCACATTCTTTTAACTTGATATAATGAAGACTTCCTCATCCATCCATACTTGAAAGTTCCAAAAGAGCACGTTATTAAAATTGCAGACCATTTTCAAATTCCCCTCTTTTTCTTTGAAATGTAAACTGATATTTTTCTTATTCTGGCCCAAAAATTTAAAAAAGAAAAAAACAAATTTCGATCATAATTTTAAAGTGTCAAAAATTCGTAGCAACATAAAGATTATGACTTTTTAAAAAAAAAAAAAAAAAAAAAAAAAAAAAAAAAAGGAAAAAAAAAAGGGGGGGGGGAGAGATCTCCCCTTTTGGGTGGAATATTTTTTTTTTGGGTGGGATTTTTTTTTATGTAAAATTTACTTTTTTTTTGTGTTTTTCCTTTTTTATAATTTTTTTTTTTTTAGTTGTCACTTCATAAATTTAATTTTTTTTTTTTTTATATATTTTTTTTTAAAAATATTCATTATAAATACAAATAAACTTAATTTAAGGAAAATCATTTATATAGATTAAAAATATTTATAAAAACACCTTCATTTTTTTTTTTTTTTTTTTTTTTTTTTTTTTTTTTTTTTTTTTTTAAATTAAACATAAAACACAAACTCCTATAATTTATATCTAAACCTTTAAAGGGTTTTTGGGTTTTTGTTTTTTTTAGGAAAAAAATAAAAATAAGTTAAAATCACAACGTTTTTTAACAAAATATAAAGTATATGTATCTGTGGCGACTCGTGAGGTTTTACTTTACGCATGCAATATGAACAAGAAAATTGTTTATGCATCTTTTGCAACCTATTGTATTATTGAGGAAAATATAAGATACTTACTGAAAAATTATACGATCTTTAACATTTGTCTAATTATTCTGTGCTCATTGGATTTATATAATTAATCAAAAAAATGAATTATGTGTTTTTCTTTTTCCTTTGATGAGTGAAAATGTTTTTAATTCAATTTATTTAAATTTGCGTGTTGAATTAGTTGATATTAGCATAGCTCGACAAAATATATTACTTTCCCAATTGCCTACATTTTTCGGGAAGGGCTTAGGTATTTCGAAGATACATATTAAAAATTGGACATTATTTTTCCTAGATTGGCTGTACTTTTTGTTAATCCTTCTATTCTGTTTCATCTCGCTAGCATCACCATTTTAACGTACTTCAATCAAGTTCCCATCTAATTTTACTTGCATTATTTTTTCGAAATTTATTTAGATGAATTTGTATCTTTCTTTTACTTTACAGAATAAAGAGTTCTTCAAAAACAAGCGGACCTAAGTGACCGATTTTATATATTTGTGTTGAATAAGTTCAACCTGGTCCAAGAAAGAATATTAATGATTCATCAGGTAGGCTGTTATTGCATATTTTTGTATGTAACTTTGAGATTAAGACAAGGTGTTAAGTCTCCATAAAGTTTGCAAAATTGTGTAGAATGCTTGCGACAGTGGACAAATTGAGACAAATGCAAAGCTTTGGTTTGCTAATTTTGTCAAACTTGAGAACTATTATGATAAGTGTTATTTTTGTTGGTGAATGTGAAAGGATTCAATAAAAACATACACTTGCTCAACTTAGAGCCAACAAGTCACCATTGCTCCGTGAATATCTTCACAAGATAAATCCAAAAACACATACTAATCCACTCTGTCCAGTTTGCAATCAACACCCACACAACACTCATCATTTATTTAACTGCCCACATATTTTCACGACACTCAAACCCATTCACTTATGGTCAAAGCCATGCAAAATAGTTAACCTACTTACTTTGTGGGGAAACCGTTTAGCCGAAGCTTGGATCTAACTCATTTACATGTATTATATATCATATTATTATTATAAATAGATATATATTATTTCTAGCCATATGTAGAAGCCTTCAAAAAGCCAGCAGTACCTTATGGTGGATTTTTGTGGGTTGGCTGAAATTACACTGGTTTATCGCTGTGAAAATGTAACAAAATTCTACACTTTTCCCTGAGAGTATTTGCTCTCTCAGTTTAAACAATGCCTTGTTTTGAACTGATAGATTATACTCGTATAAAGATAGTATAATCTAGGGGCTAACAACAACAAAGGATTCAATAGTTATAAGAAACGTAAATGAGAGTATCCTGATTTGGAGTTAGCCAGAGGACCTCTGTCCCACAACAATTATGTTTCCGTACCAAAAATGCCTACTTCACTACTTAGAGATCTTTCTCAGGATGCGAAGACAATTAGGACTTGCGTAACACTCAGTATTAGTGACAACGAATAAGAAGAAGGCTCTTCAAAACCTGAAAATATTGCTCAGTGTTTTGATAAGGTACGTTGTTGTGTCAAAGTAAAAATCGGAATTTTTAGCATCCAGGTGAAAGAAAATATTGCTTGATACCAGATGCCAAGATAACGTCTTATCACACGAAAGAACCAGCAATTCTTCATTAAACTTGTGTCTGGATGGAGAAGTGCCTTTTTTCCGGGTAGGAATATCAAGAAGAAGAGTTGCTCCTTTTTATCAACAGCTGTCTCAAAAGCTAAATTCTGTTTTACTACAATATTAAAATTTATATTCATCTTTACTAATCTCCCACTTTACCAACTGAAGGAGGATTATGAAAATATCAATATGGTTTTGAAGAATCTGTGCTATTACAAGCACCAGTGGTCCATCTGAGTCAAAATCAAGATGTTGAACATTTTGCTCAGCCAGGAAAATGGACACACTTAGTTCCTGTAAAACAGCTTAAAGAGAAAAATGTGACTTTCAAGAGAAACAATGAATGAGTAAAGCTAACTTCATAAAGGATCTAACTTCATCCTTCGGCAGTTGCACATCAAGCTCGGACAAATGAAATAGCTTTTAAATACTCTGTACGTAGAGATGTATCGGATATCCGCAAAATTTTTTACATCCTCATCCGCGGTTTTTTTTCTTGTTAACATCCGCAATTTAAAATCAATTTGTTATAAATATCTATTGAAACTTTTCGTATTTTTTTTGTTAAAAACCTACAAGATTTGTTGTCTTTAAATTCTAGTAAAAAATTTAAAAAAAAGGATTAAAATAGTAAGATACTGTAAATAAAACATAATTTTTTAAAAATATTTTATATCTGCATGAAAATTTATTTTGGATATCCGCATCCGTGGATGTAAAAAATTCACGTCCGATACATCTCTACTCCGTAGACAGAGGGAAACTGTTATGCATACATTTGGAAGTTAAAACTGGCATTTCGATCGTCCTCAAATATTAAAAGTCATAAGGATACCAATTTCTTAGATTCAGTAGGTGAGGCTGAATCTGATGCATGCTGCAGCTATGTCTCTGTTATCAAGAACTTTATTGATAACGAAAAACTATGAACATTTGATGAAAGGTATGCTTGATAACTTTCAGTAGCTGGATGTGAATATGAGCATAAAGCTAAACAATTTTCATAATCACCCGGAATAATTTTCAGAAAATTTAGATGAAATGAATAAGGAACAGGGAGAAAGGTCCCATCATCAAAGTAATGGAAGAAAGTACCATATGAGGTGAGACAAACATTTGAGTCCGACTCTAATGTTAGTTTTCAGCGTGATTTCTAAGAAAAGTCACATACAAGTACATTATACAAACATTTCTTTTTTTTAATAAATTTATTTTATCCAAAGTAGTAATCTTTTTCAGTTCTTCATATTTTTAATTACATTTTGCTCAGTGTATACCAACAAATAATTCCAGTCGGTCATAAATATTTCTTCGGTTCTTTAAAATAATCAACACTTTTTAATGATAGGAATGGAATATCTCAAAAACTAGAGGCAATTAGGAAAAACCAATATTATTTTTCCATTCAGCAAAATCAAAATACCCTAAAAGGGGTGAAACTTTTTTCGCAAAAAATTGTGTGTTGACCAATCGAATGTGCACATATGATGGATCAACTTATCAAGTCCTTGAACCTATGAAAGTTTACTTTATCTAATTATAGTTCCTTAAATATAAAGTAAAAACGTATTGCCTTTTTTCGATCTAATGAAAATTTGGTAAAGAAATTTTCATTTTCGGTTCCTGTTCGCTTTTATTGGTTCCTTAATTTTAGTAGTGTGGTCGGTCTTCAGATTTATTGTAAGCGAAATTAATGTTTATCAAATGCCAGTATTCTTAGAACAGAAAATCAATATATTTTTAGTATTGTAACTATCGAGATAAATAAGAATCAATTTTTTCGATAGTTGGGCATACGAATCATGAATTTAGTCATTTGAAAATCGTATAATCACTTAATATCAAATTTAATAAGACGCACAAATGCTTTATTTTTTTGATTTCAAGCAAAAAATACCCGTGAACAACAGAATAATACAAAGGACAATGCAAGCATCACATGTGAAGAAGCTTCTAAACTCTTTGCGGAATTGTAGAAAACCTTTCTTTTAAAGATGGCTTGAACTGGTCTGAAGTTGGGCCCAATTTCGTGCGTGCATCCACTCTTTTTACTACAACCAATCAAACTTTCAAACACCTGAAGAAATAAAGAAACAGTTAAAAGAGGACACTAGTAGATCCAAAGAAAATTCGGTGATATGTTTGACTGTTGAAATAAAATATCGTACATAAATGCAAAGTAACTGCAAGATGTAACAACTTTATAGAGAACACTATATAATGCAGCAGCTCAATTTCTAAATATTTCTCACTTTATACGATATTCTTGCTGAGAAGGCATCAATAAAAATTGAAAGATGTAAATAAGGAAATAAAAAGCACAAATTTTATTCAAAATAATTTATAACAATATTAATTTTCCACCATTGTGGTATTCTTCAAATAAACAGCTTATCTTTAACCGAAGAATACCAGAGTAGGCTAAAATTAATATTGTTATAAATTATTTTGATGTGACGTGAGAACCAATGTGATATAACAGTGTCCCAAGAAAAGAAAATCGCGAGCTTTAAAATTTCATTGAAAGAGAGAGAGAGAGTGGACTTCAAATCTTCAAAAATTCGGTCCATAAAGGGTTACAATAATGCATTACGAATTAAAAGAAGCAAAGTCATGTCATTGGATACAATTTCAAGTGTCTTACCTCGAGTTGTTCGATGGATATCGGGAGAGTTTCTTTCATCACGCTCCACACAACGTTTTCACTGCACGGAGGAGTTGTGAGCGAGCCATGGTAGCGATAGAATTTATCTTTTCCCAAAGGCAAAAGACTGGCAAAAGGAAATGCCTCTGCAATGTAAATGTCTGAAGAATTGGTATTGCTCTTCAAAGCTTCCACAATCGCTTCGAGAGATGGATTTTTGAAGCCAAGATGAAAGAGAACGGAAATCACAGCAAACTTTTCAGAAGACTTGGAAACGTGCACAAAGTGAGCTTCTAAAGCAAACTTCTTTCCATCGATCAGATGTTCTGATCCGAGATGGGCTCCTTTAAGCCCCCAATGAAAGTGGATCTAAATCGGGATATGTAATTAACTTATTGAAGTAACTTAAAATCAAGAAATTGTCTGAGTCCTTTAAAAAAGACGGTGGTATTAAATGAGTTACGATATCCTAAATTTGTACACTTTGCTTTCACATATATCTATATTTGCACCTCTGCTTTCGGTTAATGCCAATAAACATCACGATATTCTTACTTCAAGTGACTCGATATAATTTAATTAATAAAAGCATTGATCTCTTTTGCAAATTAAATCTGAGGTGAAGTATTGAAGTGGGTAGCTGAAGATCATAATATCATTTTTGCTTAATTAGGTTCAGATTTTTTATCGCCAACATCTTGACACTAATTTCATAACTCGAATCAACGGCTACCAAGCCATTTATCTTCTCTCCTATATTTCTCTTCATTACCTTTTTCTCGTATTTTCTATAAAGTCTCATTGTTCTACCTAAATTTTCGGAAATTGCATACTTCAACTGAGGATCGAAGACTCCATTTTTTGAAATTATTAACATATAGATGCTTATTATTTTTTTTTCAGAGAAGTTCCCTAACTAGGGTGCCCACCCCTATTTATTTTTTTATTCTTCTCCAAGACAAAATATATTTACCCCGGGATATCCCCGACTTATGTATATGTAAAAATATTTATGTTTTTATCAATTAAAATTAAATGGACTTACGAAGTTTTGAAATATAAAATCGCATCTTCTGTGTTAAAGCTAAAACAGTTTTATCTTTAAGTCTATCTCTTATTTTTGATTTGAAAAAACCCATTGAAGAAGAAGCTTTCTCGAGAATAGATATTGGTTTTATCTTTTTTATAGCATTGTATGTAAATCAACTAAATTTTCAGTTCTTTTCTTGAGTTCGTTGTAGAAATGAAGTTAAATGTAAATACTTCCTCTGTTGATGAACTTTTCTCTGCATTGTATGCTTTTATAAACTCTTCTAATGATTCTCATTTCTTTAAGTATTTTCTTCTACATTCATATCACAAAAGGAAATGCTTTTCAAATTAATTTTTTCTTACATTTAAAAATTGTAAAGATAAAATTTACATCATAATAACCAATGTTATCATCGGCATCATGCTGTTATAAATATTAAATATACATCTTTTGTTGGATTTCATAATAAAAATAAGGATTTAAATAAATTTGTATACTTATAAAAATAATTCATAATTTATATATACTTTTATTTAATATAGAATACACCCAGAGGTTTAACTAATTTTGCTAAAACGGTATAACTAAAGTTGGGTATGGGGTGATCAGATTTACACCGAATTAAACAGGTAAGGCTTCTCAGTTTGGAGTCTCAACTTAACTTTACCTATTTTCAGCAGCTCTGATCTTCGATGTATCTACTATATTTATAAATGTGCTAATTTCATGTCTTTTATCCGTGTTCTACATTAAATATATTTTATTTGTGATTAGTAAATTTCTTATTTTTGATTTCTTATTGGGGAGGGGGCGTGAGTAAGGTTGCAAACTTATAGAAAAAGGTATTTTTTATAAGCGTGGTAAGATATTGGGTTTCGATAACTCAAGGTCTTGAATTCATCCCGCATCAGGCCTACTTTCTTCTAGTTTGATACAAACGGCGCAATCGATGAAAACACCCCCCGGTACCTTTACCCTTTACCTTTATTCCCTTAAGAGGAAGAAGAAAAAGAATTTACATACCTTTTATGTTCACTCGACTAATTTTTTATTTAGATATAAATCTACTTTTTTAAATTGAGTTGTTATAAGTTTCTCTTTCTTATTTAAACTTTCTGCTATGTTTTTTGTTATTGTCTTTCTCTTTTTTATAACTTCCAATTTTTTTTTGATAGATGCCTCCTTTTGTTTTATGGTCTCGATTACGTCACATATGTTGATTTTAATTCTGCATTGCTTCTTTTACTTCAATTCTATTTCCAAGAAATGTAAAGAATAAAATCAAAAGATATAGTACTTGTTTGAGCAAATAGACTTTAGGGAGTTTGATGAAGGGAGATATTAAATCAAACTTTAAGTAGACGCTATGATCCGTCTTGGTTAAATACCGTCTTCCAGCCGACATGTCATAATTTTCGAATTTGATTGGCGGAATTGTCGGATCATCAATCGCTTCTTTAATGTTGATGGGGGACTGATTATAGCCAGAACACTTAGGATAGTGAATATGCCACCACTGAGGATCATTTGCACCTGAGTACCCAAAGTCGGAAGCAGAGGTCAACGCGAAGAAAAAAAAAGTTAAAAAGAAACACGCCTCCTGTTTCAACGAAATTCGACTCAACATTTCAATCAAATTCTTAAAAAAATAAAAGTAAAGAAGAGAAGATGGAAACGTAAACAATTTATTTTATCATCGATCATTTTAATCAACATTTTTCAGGTTTTTTGTCAGTATCACATCCAAAGAAAGAATAACCTTGATTACCCACCCTTTCACCGCTAGGCCATCAACCGAATAAATATTTTCTGATTATTATTTATGTGCAGGGATATTAGAGTGTGGAATACTTTCGAGAGTTATTGCACTTCTTCTTTATAAACAAGATTATAAATGGGGGTTTTTGATTGGAATTGTTTTGCCTTTTCAATTCTTTTATAATGATATTTACGTGTGGAGACAAGCACCCAAATAATCGTTTGAAATTTTATTTATCAGCCAGCTTTTTTCACGTTTATGTTTGCAAACAATCTGCTTATAATATTCTAACCCTAACCCTTAATCTTAAAAACATAAAAGGATGCATAAATTTAAAAAATGTTAAACGTTAAAAATCTTATGCAAAAATATACAAGGTGTAAAAACTAAAAATATCGAAGATACTATTGGTTCCAAGAATGACTCGAATCAAGCAGTCTTGTACCAAGGGAAGCTCAGCGATTTACTTGTAATCGTGATTCATCGGTTAAACAATCTTGCACAGTGAGTGCACCAATAAATTCCAAATGAGCGATTAAAGCTAAACCCACACATCACGTTTTGGTATGTAAATTTGTGTCAAATATAAATATTGATAATTCTGTGCTGTTGATACTAATATTAGTTTTCATTTAATCCATAGTAACTGCTTTGATTCAGGAAATATGGATGAAAGTTGTGGCTTGTCTATATTTCAAATTTTGAGTGGGGCTAGGGCAAGTGCTATGCAAGCTCCTTCTTGATAATTAGGGTGATTGATAGGAATCAAGGAATCCTATGTCTCACACGCACATACACTTTCAAGGACGACCGCAGTTGCATATCTGCACACGTGTATTTATACTGGTGAGAGGCGAGTATCTTTATCGATAGTCTGTATAATTTCTGCTTCATTTATTCCCAATATTTTGCCACATCTTTTGTAAGTCATTTTATTGATTAGAAGACAGTAGTGAAAGAGTTCGATTTTTTTTATTTAATACGGAGTTTGCCAATTTTTGGGCCACTTGTCCAAGCAATGAAAAATCAATAATCTATCGACGCCTTGAAGATAATATACGCAAGTGTAAGTTTATGACAAAAATATTCTATTTTATTTATGAAACCATTAATAAAAGTAAAGATTGTTGCTTTTTGGGCGAGAATATAGAATTTAACTCGAATTCTCCACTTTTTACCATATCCAATGCATTTCTTTCTTTTCTACTGAAATAGCACATAGCTTGATGAACGCAGCTTCTGGCAGGAAGGTAATACGAAATCAACATGCAAAGTTGAACACTTTTGGGAAAAGACTAAAAAACAACCTTTGAATAAAATAACGCTAACGGGTATAAATCTATGACTTTGATAATCCCTGAAAATAGTAAATTTTGCCTAGTATACACTAAATCGCTATTGATTGTTTTCTTACATAGTATATAATAGATAGATACGCGTATTGATAATAATTTTTTTGCACTACCTTATTTCTTTGGAAAAGTGGTAGGACATTTAGTGATGATGAAGCGTTTTTTGAGGTGCGCCTTCTTGAATACCATTGTTTTCCAAAATTTGTGGTGAAATGCTTTTTACAAAATCATCAAAATAATGTTTAAATGAAGGGTTCTTAAACTTTATCAAGTCATGGATCCCTTTAAAAAGTTGATGAATACTGTGGAACTTTTACAAGGAAAATTTTTGCATTAAAAGTCATAAAAACAATTTCGCATGCATATTATTTGATCTCAAATGACGTCAAATACCGGTAGTAAATCAAATTTTTACATAAATTCAAGGAGAAAAAAACAAAAAGCCACTGCTTGCTACTTATTCAAACTTTAAAAGTTTGCTTTTTATTTCTGTTATTTTTACACGTACAAATTGGTTGATTACTTTAAGTTTTTTTACAAAAATGAAAAACTGTTCACGCACCCCCTGAAACGCAGCCATAGATGCCAGATTAATAACCACTGGTTAAAATTTTTCATAAATATTATCAAATGAACGGCATAATACATTTGTCATATTTCTATTCACGTTAAATCTTAAAATAAGAGTAGAAAATTGATACCTACAGACCGGTGATCAGACTCTAAAAATGTGAATCATGATGTAAAAATTTGCACAACTCTCGTGTACAGAATAGAATGTTCATGGTAGAGATATCTCAAAGATAACGCTACTCCCTCAATGCCATCGGTTTGGAATATTTGACTTACTATGAGCAAAACTTTCGCAAAAAGAGTTAAGGGAAGCAGAAAGGAGATTTGGGAAAAAGAAATAACATAATGCTGTAAAAATGAATTAACGCAGACAAACGAGATATCATAGTAAGTGGAAAGAGCGTAGATGGATTAATTATAAATTTCGGTATTATCTTTACAACGAGATTCCTATTGTTCTTTAATTTTTATTACGATGAATAAAAAGATATTATCTCGCGTTAATTAAAAAAAATCCACACCGAAGAAGACAAAAAATATTGAATTGATCTTGGCTTCGTATAAGCAATTACACTTTTTTCGAATCAAAAAGTTGGATACAATATTTATACATCAATCAAATTTTCAAGCTGTTGATTTGAAAATATTGAAATAATATAGAATTTTATTAGTCAGCTGTGTAAATTTAAAAATGTCACGTATAGTCTAGCTATTGCCTTAATAGTAAATGTTTGAGTACGGTTGTCTAGAGCTGGAAACCACGGAGATCAGATACGCATTCGACACATTTCTCCTCGTTATCCACCTCAAATTCGGAATGTAGATGAACAAACTGTGAACGCTGATCCTCGCACTAACAATGTCCGCGAAGGTTGGAACAGTAGGTTCAGTGCACTAGTAGGCATCACTCATCCTTCAATATGGCGGGCAATCAAGTATCTTCGGGTGGAGGAAACCAATGCTGAAGCCAAAATTATACAACGTGGCTTTGGAATGCCATAAGAAAAAGGACTTAGCGTGTTCATCATCAGCAATAGCCAAGACTACAAAATTTGTGCAACAGATACACTGCTGGTGAACTACAACTTGATCATTTTTTAAAGGTGTTGGCCATAACATCCATCTTGGAAGTCATTAGAAAAGGCTATGAACTTTGATAAAATGATAGCCAATTATTTTGTCATACCATAGAATCTTGTTAATGAAAATTAGTTGAATTTATATAACTCTTTGAT
The DNA here is from genome assembly GCA_030549495.1 of Nectonema munidae. Classification (NCBI taxonomy): domain Eukaryota; kingdom Metazoa; phylum Nematomorpha; class Nectonematoida; family Nectonematidae; genus Nectonema; species Nectonema munidae. The sequence continues at coordinate 90,969 of JAUIRK010000839.1, forward strand.
TTTTAGTTTCATGTTCTAAATCCAGAATTAAAAGACTACTTAGCAGTGTCACCTGGATTCATGCTAAACAGGTTTTAAAATGTCTGATAGGGTCATTTTACCTATTTGCCAATTGGGACATTTTTATCCGGGGTATTTTTACTGGGGGTATATGTTGAATAAACTCTTTTATCAGCCTAAATATGTTTATTGTGTATGATTAATATGAAAGAAGTAAAATAGAAATTGGTTTGCAGAAGCAAATAGCAACCAGAGAGAAATACTATTTCGTTATCATAGCATGAAATTGTGTAATCATCAATTAAAGGGCTTTTTGTTTTGCTTCCCGTAGTAATTTTACACCAATTAGAATTTGATCGATTGTAATAAAAATAGAAGATAGTTTTTTTAATATCTATAAACATAGAACATTATTTTTTCATCTTTTCTACAATGTCTAGAGCTGGAAACCATGGAGATCAGATACGCATTCGACACATTTCTCCTCGTTATCCACCTCAAATTCGGAATGTAAATTTCTATAAAAAATGTTATGGAGATTCCTTTTCTAATTCTGATGAAAATGATGATGTTAATAAATGCCTAGAGGGTGATTCAGGAGAAGAACAAAGTGGCACTGAACATCTAAATTTTGAAAATTTTGAAGAAGAAGCATTTGACAATTTTATCCTTTCTAAGTCTGAAAGTGATGCAGATGATGAACACGAAAAACCTATAAAACCACTTTTTAAAGTTGGAAAATGGGTTATTGGATCTAAAAAATAAAAAAGAAGAACAAAAAAGCTACTATATTCAAACAAAGAGAGCTATTTGTGTCTTCTAAAGTTCAATTCAAAAATGAAAATGATTATTTTTTGTTATTTTTAGATAAAATTCAATGTACAAGCTTATATGCTAAGATATTTGCTCATTTTTGGAATCAAACTAATAAAAAAACAAAAAAAAGTTAGTGAAATTAAAATAAAAGCGTTGGTGTGTCTTTTGAAAACTTCTGGTGCTTACAAATTGCAATAACGATCGACAACTGAACTCTAGTGGAGTATACATGGCGAACCAATCTTCCGAGCTACGATGTCGAGAGAAAGATTTACTCAAATAAAATATTTTTCGTTTTGATGATACTCTCTGGCGTTATAAAAAAGATAAACTTTCTTCAGTAAAAGCAATCTTGGATAACTTTGTCATAGAGCTCAAAGTTTTGTTACGGCTTCTAGTTGTTTTGAAATATATGAACAGCTATTAGAATTTCAGGGAAAAGTTGGATTTCGTCAATATATTACAACAAAACCTGGAAAGTTTGGTGTAAAAACGTTTTGGCTTTGCAGTAATGATGGCCCGTATGCATTCAATTGTGTTGTTTATAAAGGGAAAGATTCACTCAAAGATACTTATATCAACGATTCAAATTCTCATTCAGCGGCTTTGGTCTTACAATACTTTTCTCAATGAAGGAAGAAATATTACTGGTGATAACTATTTTTGTTCAGTTTCTCTTTTTGAAAAATTTTTGGTGAAAAATACTACATGTGTTGGTACTGTTAGAAAAAATAAAAAAGACATTTCCAAAACAGATTTTGCTAAAGACAACAGAAAGCCAAATCAGGTACATTATTTTCATGATGATGATTTAAATTTAAGTTCTTTCCAAGATTAAAAAATATTTTTGTTATTATTGATACCTTATAAGCTTATATTATTAAGGGGCGTGAGTAAGATTTTTTAAGTACTGGGTTTCGATAACTTAAGGTCCTGGGTTCGATCCCGCATCAAACCTACTTTCTCATAGTTTGATACAAGCGGTGCAAGTGTGCCTTCTCGATGAAAACACCCAAAGCACCTTTACTTACCTTATTGATAGCTTAATTAAAATTAAAAAATTTTAAATACACTGCTCCCTCGCTTTACCGCCAACCCCTCATAGATTTCTCTCCATTATAATTCCCCCGATTTAACGCCCCTCGCTTTCCGCCATCCGCCAATAACATTGATCGAACAAGCACATTTTACTTCATTGAAAAACCCTCGATTTAACGCCATCCGTTGTTGATGCAATTTTAGCAGTGATTAATGAGTTGTTTATCTGACACTCATGCTTAAGTTTCTGACAGAATAAGGATGATGTACAACAGAAATCTATAAAATATGATGTTTAGTTGGAGAGCATATTTTATATCATGATATATCCGTCATTATTGTTTTTGCATCACGTTCTTTTACATAGAACTAATTATTTTTGATTTGCAGTCGAATTTCTAACATTTTCTACACCTTCTTATGGAAAACGCTCCAAAACGTAAAAGAAACGTAATCAAAACGTGTCAAAAAAAAGACATCATTGAGTTCCAAATCATCTAATGTCTAGTCAACAGATAATTGCTGAGTATTTCTGTAAAGTTTGGGGATTTAAACACCTTCACATTTTCTACACCTTCTTATGGAAAACGCTCCAAAACGTAATCAAAACGTGTCAAAAAAAGAAATCACTCAGTTCCATGAAAGTCATCTAATGGCTAGTCAACAGGTAATTGCTGAACATTTCAGCAAAGTTTAGGGATTTGAAGTTAAAAGAAGGACTGTTGGAGATATTTTAAAAGAAAAAGAAAAGTTCAAATAAATTTTTGGATTTCTTACTTTAATTAAATGCCGTACTTTACAATACTACTCAAAGCAAATAAGACAGCTACATTTTCGATACCGCCACCCCCGGTATACCGCCAATTGATGATAACCCTAATAGTGGCGGTATATCGAGGGTGCACCAGTGGGGGATCCAGAAATCTTTTGTGGGGGGGGGGGGGGGGTATACTAATATTATCAAAATATTTTACACATTTTAGTGTTAAGTAGGCATAACGAAATAAACAAGGATATTTTAGTATGAAAAGAGATTCCAATACTTTTAATACAGATGTAGGAAATCTAAGTAATTTTCTAACTAAAATACGTCTTTTGTCTGAAAAAAGTATAAATATTATTTGAATGATATTGTTTAGTAATGATCAAAAACAATATTTTTGAATAAAAAGCGAAAAAAAAATGAAAAAGTTTTTAATGTTTAAAGTTGTTATAAACTAAAACTTTTCATATGTAAGCTACATTTAACAGCAACCTTAATTTTTCTTGAATAGATTGCTGGTGAGGGGGGGGGGGGGTATGCCCCCCCCCCCCCCCCCCCCCCCCTCTCGGTCCATCCCTGGGGTGCACTGTAATGGGAAGTCTGAAATTGCAGAATTCTATACCGAAATATAAAGCTGTGTTGATCTGATAAATTAAAAGATTGGCAAATTTTCTTGCAAAAGAAAGTGTAGAAGATGGCAGTTTTCTTTTTTCTCAAACATTTTGGATGTAACCTAAAACTAAGCTTAAAATAATCCGATATAATTCAAAATCTTCGCTTTAAACTCGTTGAAGAATTCATAATTCAAAGACAGCATAATAAACCTTCTATGAAAAAGTATATAAAATTTGCTATGAGCTGGTCTGGATTTATTGAAAAAAGAAAGAGATGCCAGGTTTGTTCATATAAAAAAACAGGAAATCTATAATTTGTTGCCTACCTTTAACCAGGCACCAGGCCATTTTCAATTACGCACCTCATTAGAGCATCCAAATTCAGAATGGCTTTTCTTTCCTTTGTCTTGAATGAAACTAAGCATGAGAAGCCTTATTTACGTAGATATGATGTGCCCATTTATAAATCTTCCGTCCCCAGCTAACACTTTCTACCCTAGAATATCTAGCAAGACAACCTAGAATTTAATGTGATGGTTAAATGTCTTGAATGCTGCTTTTTGTGAATAATCTGTTTTAATAGCTTCAGAATAATCAGTTTCAAGATTGGAAAATGGATTGAGAACCCAACTATTGTACGTGATGCTGTCATTTTCATCGTCTGGAAATAAAATTCAACGTTTCCTTGCATCAAAGTAAGGTGCTTGTCAACCAAGAGTGTCAATCGTATCTCCACAGTACCTGTTCTTCTTCCAGCAATTCGTGTTCACTCACATAGATATTTAAAGCTTCAGACTAAGAAAAAACTTTTCTTTCTCCATTGGTTTTCTACTTTTTCTTCTTCAATTTGAATCCATTTATAGAAATAAAAGAAACAGTTTGTTTATCAATTTGTATGACACACCTTGCTCACTTGGCAAAAAGATATACATCCCTTCATTATTAGAGCAGGCATGATTATTGTGCCAATTTGATGATGAAGCCATTTTTCGCTTGTCTGTGATGAAACATAACAAAAGTCAACATTTGTTTCACTAATGTATAAATAAAAGGCCTTTCTTAGACAAAAGTTAAATGAGTACCAAAAATTACCCTTCAGTACAATTAGTGTTCAATGTTATTGGCAATTGTAAAAAGTGTATATCTATAATGAGTATGTTACATTTGCCAATTCTAGTCATTTACCAAGTCTAAGAAGAGTGCTTTGTATTTAAATGACTGAATCCCATTTGCTTAGGGGTTATTATTGTTTTTGAACCAGACTTATCTCTTCCGGTACGTAGTGATAATCTTGTCCACCCACGCGTCCATTCCAAACCAGTTGTCCATCGCTTATTAAATCTGGTCCTTCTTAAGGTGAACCGTCCATCAAGGATGAATACCACCGGTATATATCATTGTTAATTCTTATAGCTTTGATTTAAAGAGAGGGAAGACAAATAACTGTCAAATAATTATTGATGAAACACTTTTGAGCTTGCTTCTTACCTGAATATAAGCACATGCTTTACATAGACTATAGAGCATTAATAATAACCAGTGGCGGATCCAAAGGGGGGCCTCATGGGCCTAGGTCCCCACTCCTATGAAAAATGGCTATGAAAATTACCCTTACTAATTTTGCTTTTTCCTAAAACATTAATACTTAAGTTGATTACGTTTATATCACCGACATGACAAGTCGAAATATTATTCTGTCTAAACAGTCAATTTGAGTAGTGAAAATGTTGATAATATATTATCAATAATATCACACAGTGATTCACCAATAATAAAATCTTTCAACTGGCGAATTGGACAATGGTTGCACTCAGTGTGCTGCCAAGTTGACAGGTATGATGAATAAACTCTTTTCCTCTCATCACTTTTCTATACTCTGCTCTTTCTTATTCGCAGACGTCCTATTCATTGAATATTTTCATTCACTCTTGTTACCTACTTATTCGCTTTCTTTTTCCTTCTGATTGTAAGTAATCACTATTTTTACTATATGTGAATATTTATTGAGAATTTTTATTAAAATAATCACATTCAAATGGACAAGCCAATTCAAGATTTTAACGGCTACATTTTTCTAAATGTGCTCTTAATTTTAACTTTTGATCAAACTTTTCATGTTTTCATTAATTTATATCATATACAACTGACAACTTCAATTTTGAATTTTGATAACATCGAAACTTGGAAAAGTTTCATTTAATTTTTTATTTGACTCTTTAATCAAATAGTTAGAATATATTATTATTTTTTCAGTTTCAGAAATTATGAATACTAAAAGTTCATCATTATCTAAAAAATGAAAATATCGGATTTTTCTGTAAAAAAGAATTAAGTCAACCTTCACACCAGTCGTATGGTGAATCATCTTGTGAGAAACAATCGAACTTGAACTTGAACGACCCAGTGTTAGTAGAAAACGATATTGCTCACGCAATTTTTTATCCTGGAGGGGCAAGGAAAATGTCTAACGGCGATAAAATGTTTTTGTGTGATAAAGTGGTCCAGCCAACAGGTGTTCCATCAACCTGGCCCATTGAAACTGAAAAAAGTGGTAAAACCAGACGAGTTGCGTTTTTTTTTTCGAAAAATATCCTTGACTGATATACTATAAATATATCGATGGGCTTTTTTTGTCGATTTTGTGTTTTTTTCCCCTCACACTGTTGGGACGTCCAAAACCTCAGCTAAACAGTTGGTGATTTTGCCTTGCAGACGCTTTGCAAAATTAACAGGTCAAAACGGATACCTATATGAGCACAACAAGGCATTTTACCACGAATCAGCAAAACTTGCTGCTCACAATTTTCGAATACTACTTTTTCACCCCGAACTCTCAGTTGACAGTCAGTTAAATTCTACTTTATTGAAAATGAAAGAAGAAAATCGAAACATTATTAAAAGCATAAACGAAGTTGTTCTTTTATGTTGTAGAATGGGTTTGCCATTTCGAGGACATCGAGATGACAGCCACTTGAATCCTCCAATATCAATCAATGAAATAATACACAATCAAAGTTGTTTTCGCTCAATGATACAGCTTTATTTCCTATCTAACTCGAGTTTGTCCAATCATCTCTCAAAATCAGCTTTGAATGTCCAAAACTATACAAAATGAAATTATAGCATGCATTGTAACTGTGATTCTTAGAAAAATCTCTGATGAAGTCCAAAAAGCAAAGTTTTATTCTGTTATTGCCGATGAGGCAACAGATTTTTTTCATAAAACTCAGCTTTCAGTTAGCGTGAGATATGTGAAAGATCATTCTATAGTGGAACGTTTCTAGAGTTTGTGAACCCAGAGTCATTATGTGGAATAGATCTCGCAAATGAAATTTTGAATGTTTTAAAACGCGTGGTTTGGTTTCCGAATACTTATTTGGGCAAGGTTATGATGGCGTAGCAACGATGAGTGGAGCTTTTAATAGGGTAGAAACAGAGGTACGGCGTCTTTGTGGAAACCAAGCAATATATGTACACTGTTCAGCTCATTCTTTAAACCTGACTTTAGTTAAAGCTAGTGAAGTTCCAGAGATTCGAAACACCTTTGGTATTGATGGCAGTTTAGCAAAATTTTTTATTCGAGTGCTGTTAGAAGTAGAAAACTTCATGACATAAGCAGGGATAAATCTTCCTCTTCTTCAGAGGCTAATTGCGTAGTTAACTCTCTAACTAAAGCCAAGTTTGTTGTTGGGCTGCTTTCGACGAATGATGTAATGACTCTAACCAAAAAGTTAGCTCTTTTTTACAATCTAGTTCGAATGATATTTTCTCTGCTATGAAACAAGTCTCAATCATAAAACAGCAGCTCGAAGAATGGAGAAACAACGAAACTCAGTTAGAGGAAATTTTTGAAAAAGCTCAAAAATTGTATGGGGACGCGCCTTTGTGTATTCCAAAGATAGTTAAGAGAATGACAAAAAGGACTAATATTTCAGCTGCCTCTCCAATAGAGTTTTACCGCCCTTCCATTTTGATTTGAAAAACACAACACAACTGTTAGTCTTCTTTGTGGTCTATTACCACAGTTTGCTAAAAAAATGAACTTTAATGATGTTAGAAAAGGATTTGATATTTACTGTGGGGTAATGAATTGCAGCTTGAAAGAACTAGAATTGGAGTTCCAAACTTGGCAACTTTTTGCAAGTCAACTCCTGATATTTCACACGATTCAATTATAGCTTTGAAAATATGTGAAGAAGTATTTTATCCAAACATCTACAAACTTTTTACCATTTACGCCACCTTACCAGTTTCCTCATCAACCGCTGAGTGCACTTTCTCAGTACTTAAAAATTTGAAATCTTATCTTCGCTCTAATACAGGAGAAGATCGGTTGAATGGCCTAACATTAGCTTATATTCATCGAGACATAAGTTGTGCTGATATCGTGAGGGAAACCCTTCACCTTTTTTCACTCGAACAAAGAAAAATTCAAATTTAAATCCTTCTATTTCACCTCAATCCATTTTTTGAAATATTTAAATTTCCTTTTTTACTACCTTTTGCACATTCTTTTTCCGTTTTTTGTTATTTTTTTTATTCCTTATTAAATTTTATTCTTCATTATTTTGGGAAAATAAAGGAATATTCATTTTATGAAGGAGAGAAAGCACGCTTAAATGACAAATGTAATTTCATATACATAATTCCATTAATAAACAAGTATACATATATAACTTCAAAAATTCAAAATCAGGATATATTATAAAGTATGAATCCACATGTATAAAAAATAAATTTTTGCAATTTATTCATGGCAAAATGATGTTAAAAATATGAAAACATAGGTAATTAGTGATTCTAAGACATAATACAGCTGTTGTATTCTCTGAAGACTCTTAACAAAATTGCAAAAAATTTAAATAGATTTCCCCCCCCCCCCTATAACAAATTTCAGGATCAAAATTTCAGGAGTTAAATTGTTGATTCTTAGATGGGGGAGCAGTGAATATCGTGGAAAGCTTTTTTGAAACGAATCATCATATTTCCCTTTTCAACACCTTTTCACATAATTTTAAGCGAACGCTTTTTAATTTAAGGGACAGTGACGTCACATTTCGTCTCAAAAGTTTGATAAATATGGATCTATTCCTGCTAGTACTTGTTAACTAAAGCTTCAATGAGTTTAACCGAAACTGAAAAATCTATTTTATAATCAGATGCTAGAATACCAATCTAAATATTCTTTTATGAAATAAAACAAAACATATGTCATTTGTCTACGCTTATGACACATGCAAAAAAACGAAATAAACTTACTTGCAATAGTTAAGTCTGAATGTCAAACTTCGGCGTGAGTGCCAAAAGTGTAGCGAAAGGAATAATGATTTCGTTAAAATTTTTTTTACAGTTATCGTCAAGGCGCGAAATGTGTATCTTGCAAAATGACACAAAGAAGGCTATCATATCAAAAACGGTATTTTAACCGCCTGTCCTGTCTAGGATGGTACAGAGGAGGAAATCAATTTGTGTTGACGACGTTTAGATTGATGGAGAGGACGATTATTAAACCAACGCGAAAATTCAAAGTCGTTGTGTCATTTGCATGTAAAAAATGATTTTAATGGCGAAAAACATTTTACGTGTAATTTTTCAAATTCATTTGGAATTTAATGTTTTCCAAGGTCTTTATGCTTAAAACACGCAATTTATTATTTCGATATTTCATAAAGTTTATGAAGAAACCAAGGTTGTTTTCTTTGTGCACTTGTTGAATCCTTTCTTATGGTAGTACCTATTTCGAATTGAATTATGGTTCCTACAAGTTTACGTGTGTTGTTCAATCACTTGTATAGCTAAGACTTTCATTTGCATCTTTCAATAGAACCCTAAAAGTATTTAAATTTAATTTTACAAAACATAGAAAGAAGGTTTCTCAAAATTCTTGCATATTTTTAAGTGGTGATGGAAAAGAGGGAATCGTTTAATTAGAAACAAAATTCATTTTTAGTTTCAAGGTTCTCTCCTCTTTTAAATCAACTAATGAGTAGAATGATGAGTATACTAAAGCTTTTTTAATTAGTTGTTAATTAAGAACTAAAGATTTTTTCGATAATCTTGATTGGCTATCAACGCTATTATATCCCGACACATTATCCATAGAGATTTCATCGACAGATAAATCTTCGAAAACAGACCAAGAAATAATTATTGCAAAATATAGAATAACAAGTGCCTTTTTAAAAATAAAATCATTTTTTGTCTCAAAGTTGTAAAAAAAACTTAGTTTTTATTTAAAAAATCATCTACGGTTGTTTGTCTAATGAACAAGTCTATTTCTATTTCTAATATACTTATCGAAATCAATAAATAAAATTTTAATTAAATTTTCATTCATATAAATACTAATAAAAAAAGGATATCTTTTCGAACAATATGGCGATGAACAACTCATCACGACTCCATTTTGAAAAAATGTGATAGCACGCGTAACTTTCATATTAGCGATATAAATATTATTTCTTCACCATTTTCTAACTCTTTTTTGCTTTTTATTCATACGCCATCTCAGCATCACTTTATCTATAGAACTTATATGTGTATTTTAGCCGCAACTTATAATCCTGATTCTTTTGCTGCCTCTATATACTATATACTCTATTAAACGGCATTTTAAATCAAATTTAGACATTGATTTTTGGCGCCCTTAATGTTCATTTATTAGCAGTATTAAATTTTGACAAATAGAAAAATATAATAAGTTTTGTAACAATGCTATTCTAAGTATAGTATTGTAAAAGAACAGTTTTCTTCAAGCAATCCTTTTTGGACGTTATACGTCAAAGATTAACTTACAAATAGACAAAAAATTATTACTCGATTAAAATGCACATTAAAATATTTTTCAATAAAATTTTTATTTTCATTTGAAAGAAAATAAATAATAAGTGTCTTTAATTTTTAAATGATTAAGTGATATTTAAAACTTTAATGGCAGACAAAATGAGAAAGGTAAAATAAATATTGGTCTCATGTTTCAAAAAAATGTAAATTTTAATCCCAGAATTTCATTTGAAAGCTTCAAAAATACGAAAAAAAATCACACCACTCTTAAAACTTTTGCTTGCTTTACTTAAATACGTCTTTTGATTTTGTAAAAAGTAGTGGTTTTTAGAATATTAGAAATCAAAGGCAACACTTTTGTATAGTGGCTATAGATCCACCTGTCATTTATACATATGGGTGGCCTTGAATCCAGAATTATACTTTCCTCTCCTAAGGCGCATATAGTTCTACATAAGGCTCCGTTGCTCTGGCTTAACTTGATTGACACAACGGATTGAAAATAATATTAGAGAGCTTAATAAAATATAAAATTGAATAATTTTGGCTGTTCACAAGTTTTGAAGGTAATTGTATTTTAGAAGTAAATGGTGCCCAGGGACTTGAGCTGTCTCTTACGAACCTTGTCAATGTAAAATATTAGTGGTATCTTTTACTTCACTTTAATAAGCATACTAACAGCATCACGAAAAATTGAATTAA